>BLSH010213347.1:1057859-1071015 GCA_018402905.1 Glandirana rugosa | reverse complement strand
AAACAGTGTCATGTACAACCATAAGTACCAAGGGAGTTACTTGACATCAAGGGGTCACGGCCGTCGTGAGTACGTCGGGGTCTGGTACTGGGAGAGGGGTGGTACGAACTGACATCCGTTCTGTGTGAACGGAAACATGAGGAATGGACCAACGGTGGTGTGTGCGAACTGTGGTAGACTTGGTTTATGCAAATAGAACCAGAGTAGTCTGGTGTCCTGTACCAAGGTCATTAGGTACACGAATTAGACGAAGAGAAGTCGTTTGACAAATGTCCGAAAGAACACGTAGTAGAAATCTTCTCCGAAGGAAGACCCTACTGTCGGTACGTGGGTCAGCCTGTCAGTGCTTAGACCATACGCCACACACTGCATCAAATTGGTCTGCATGGCTGTCATCCCAGAAGGAAGCCTCTTCTAAAGATGATGCACAAGAAAGCCTGTAAACAGTTTGCTGAAGAGAAGCAGATTAAGCACATGGATTACTGGAACCATGTCCTGTGGTCTGATGAGACCAAGATAAACGTATTTGGTTCAGATGGTGTCAAGCGTGTGTGGTGGCAACCAGGTAAGGAGTACAAAGGCAAGTGTGTCTTGCCTACAGTCAAGCATGGTGGGGAGAGGGTCATGGTCTGGGGCTGCATGAGTGCTGCCGGCACTGGGGAACTACAGTTCATTGAGGGAACCATGAATACCAACATGTACTGTGACAAACTGAAGCAGAGCATGATTCCCTCCCTTTGGCCGCAGGGCAGTATAACAACATGATAATGACCCCAAACACACCTCCAAGATGACTACTGCCTTGCTAAAGAAGCTAAGGGGGTAAAGGTGATGGACTGGCCAAGCATGTCTCCAGACCTAAACCCTATTAAGCATCCTAAAATGGAAGGTGGAGAAGTGCAAGGTCTCTAACATCCACCAGCTCCGTGATGTTGTTATGGAGGAGTGGAAGAGGACCTGTGAAGCTCTGGGGAACTCCACGCCCAAGAGGGTTAAGGCAGTGCTGGAAAATAATGGTGGCCACAGAAAATATTGACACTGGTGTCAAATTTGGACATTTTCAATTAGGGGTGTACTCACTTTTTTGCCAGCGGTTTAGACATTAATAGCTGTGTGTTTTAGATTTTAGATGGTTGAGGATTTAATGCGAGTACTGAATAAATGCGGTATAAACTACGGGGACTGAAACGTGATAGAGTGATCAAAACTAAGTCATAGGAATCCATTACATCTGTATCCAACCAGGGAGGCCCCT
The DNA here is from genome assembly GCA_018402905.1 of Glandirana rugosa. NCBI lineage: Eukaryota > Metazoa > Chordata > Amphibia > Anura > Ranidae > Glandirana > Glandirana rugosa. Next base: position 1,069,760 of record BLSH010213347.1, on the reverse strand, counting down.
GTATTACACAGCTGACAGCAGCTGAGATTGTTTGCTGTGTGGCCCCACCTATCAACCTCCATTTAGTAGAAGCTCCTCTCTGATTGGACACATGAGAACATTGGAGTGGGATTATCTGGTCACCCTGCATACGGACGCCCACCTCAAGCTACATTGAGGACTTACGATCCTGCCACCACCAGTATATAGTCTGTTTGACCCCTAGAGTTGGGGTTCATTAGCTCTGGTGAGTGGGGCTACATGTGGGGGCTGTCACTAATCCCCGCCGGACCGTTCTGGAGCACTGTGGAGCACTTTGTCACCTTTAAGCACTCCAGTCACTTTATTTAATTTTGGAACACTTGGTCACTATATGAATACTTTTTTGCATATTTGCACTCTGATGGACTGTTATGAGGACTATTCATTTTATAATTGAAATATCATTTATTGTATTGAGATTTTTACACATTTTTTGAGATTTATTTCCATATATTATGTATATCACTGAGTACACTATCACAGTTCACTGGATGATGTGGACTTATTACTAGAGGGGTTGGCGCGGCTTTATCTATTTTCTATATTAATGGCTGTGTGTTGAGTTATTTTGAGGGAACAGCAAATGTACACTGTTATACAAGCTGTACAGTCACTACTTTACATTGTAGCAAAGTGTCATTTCTTCAGTGTTGTCACATGAAAAGATATAATAAAATATTTACAAAAATGTGAGGGGTGTACTCACTTTTGTGAGATACTGTATATTCAGCAACCTAACTATTCATCCTTTCAAATATTTTACAGCCAACTATAATGTCCCCGGATCATACCTTTTCAGATACTTACAACTCTCCTACGCATTTAGGGCTCAGTTTAGTCGGGGGGGGGGCAGGAAGTAATATAGAGAGTATTACAAGATTTGATTGTGCGGAGAAACCCACCTCTACCCTATATGGGCATGTCCTTCCGGTCTCGTCTTCAGGTCTAGCAACACTTAGACAGAGGTGGATGGATGATGCTCCAGGACTGGACTTAGAGGACTGGGAGGACCTGGGGGACTATCCTTTCAAGATACTGGTCCCCTTGAGAGACCGTCTTATCCAGTTAAAAATTGTCCACAGAGCATATCTAACTCCCAACAGATTGCATAAAATGAGACCTGACTTTTCCTCAGAATGCTGGCGATGTGGCCACCCCCGAGGAGCTTTTATCCACATATTTGGTCCTGTCCTCATATAACAGTCTTTTGGCAGCAGATATTGTCAGTGGTTAACTTATTCCTGGACAACCCCTTATCCCTCTCCCCGATGGTCTGTCTACTAGGCTTGATGGAAGAAACCCTACGCATGGTAGCTAACAAGACAAGGACTGGGCTTCTCCTGTTTTATGCCAGGAAGGTGATTACACTCCATTGGAAAAAAGCATCTCCCACTGCCATTTCCTACTGGAAAAGTTTAATTAACAAAGACCTTCCATACTATAGAGACACCTACCACCACAGAGGGTGCCCTAAAAAATATAAGGTATGGGCCAAATGGTTAGCTAAACCATCCGCAACTGTGGATGGTTGATAGAGACACGTAAATGGTCTACCAGTGCTCATGTGTGGAAGGTGTTGCATGGAGAATTACCAGATCCTGTAGGGGTCATTGGACGGAGAGCTGTTCTGGTCAGAACTGTATAGTCATATATGTATGGTCCATTGTCTTATGGCTATAATCACATGTGCTGTAATACTGATTATCCTGCCAAGCCCCTGCATGGGCATAGGCCAGAGAGTGAACCAATATGTTGGTTATGTTGTTTCGTCTTGACGAAAACAATAAAAAGTTTTTTTTTTTTTTAAAGTAATGGTGTGCCGTATTGCAAAAAGTGGCCTGGTTATGAAGGGGGGGTAAATCTTCTGGAGGTCAAGTGGTTAATAACACTGTATAATAAATATGGAAATATTTCAGGAACTTATCCTAACTGAATTTTTTTCAAAGAAAGCATATAATGGGGATAAATGTTTTCTAGTGTGCAGCCGACAACTCCCAGTAATCTCACTCAGCATTAATGAGCTGAAATGACAGCTAACATAGAACAAGAGGCTGTACAGAAATTTTATATAAATGTCAAACTTCTTTTGTGTAAAAATAATTTGCTTTTTTGTGTATTTCTTAAATTACAATACAAACTTTTGATTTGATTTTTGAAAGCAATAGAGAAATGTTACAATTTCTGCCAATCTTTTTGATGTTGTCTGTGTTTTGGTTGGGCAATCCCCCTTGACTGGTGAGGCGCGATAAGCCTGGGCATAAACCTTGCACCATAGTGAACACGCTTCCCCTTGCCCCAATCCCATTCAATGAACACTCTTACACCAGATTAAGGTTGGAAAGGGCAAGGCCACAGCGTTTATTTTAAACTTCAACACAGAACATGAAATTCCAACACAAAACATGTGAACCCATACTAACAGTGCCAGTCACAGTTGTGATGTGAGCACACTTTAACTTTACTGGCTGGTTTCCAGAGGGAAGGCCTGTCCTTACCATAAGTGCTGGACAGACATCCTCTTTCCAGCTTCCACACCGGGGCATAGCCCATTAGAACAACTTTAATGCTAGCAATGTCAAGAAAACCGCAGCACGCTGTGACATACCTCAGAAACTGGGGGCGCGGGGGGGGGAGGGACTGGCGGGCAGCTCTTCCAGCCATGTTGCTCCAAATGACCCAGAATTCCTTGTGGTCATCCCCTAAAAAATCAGGCCCCACCCCATCCCCTTGTCTTCACCCATGGCTAGTTAACACCCAAAAAGCCTGGCCATGCCCCCATCAGTCAATGCTCTCTTTCCCTAGGGGGCTCAAGAGGCCTTCATGACTGCTGAGGCGAAATAGGCCTGGGCATAAACCTTGTACCATAGTGAACACGCTTCCCCTTGCCCCAATCCCATTCAATTCAATCACAGTTGTGATGTGAGCACACTTTAACCTTACTAGCTGGCTTCCAGAGGGAAGGCCTGTCCTTACCATAAGTGCTGGACAGACAGCCTCTTTCCAGCTTCCACACCGGGGCATAGCCCATTAGAACAACTTTAATGCTGGCAAGGTCAAGAAAACTGCCACACGCCCGTCAGCAATTTACTGACGGACACCCCACTGCAGCCAGAGCCTGTTCCACACCATGCTGAAGATCCAGGTTGAAAATGTCTAGGCCAACATCATTAAGGTGGACCCCATCTGGTCTCAATAAGTCACTATTATGACCTTCCAACTCCCTGTGACGGATAACCACCCCCCCAATTTGGTGTACAAACTTGGACTCCTGGGAGTTAACCTTCTGTTGGAAGCATTCCAAACATGGGCCAGGGATGTCCAGCGCCCAAAGCAAGCGAGGGACAATCTCAGACCAAATGATGAACAAGTTCATAAAGGCCGCATAACAAAGAGCCATATCTCACTTGATAGCAGCCACGAGATCCATCAAACGTTCGTAACCCACGTCGTTCCCCCCAGCATGAAGTATCAATACAATGGGGCCCGAGACATGGGAACGAAGGCGGTAAAACTCCGAGAGGACCTGGTGCCAACACAAACTTCGTCTCCCGATCCAGCGAATCCAGACAGTATCCCAGCAAAAACCCAAATTCCGCCCATAACGGCGACCGGCCCATTAAACAAAGGAGTCTCCAATGAGCCACACCAAAGTCGGGCAGAAACCTAAAACCAAAACGACAGGTGAGGGGGGATATACAAGCAAAAACGAGCCGATTTCCACCTGCCCAACCGCTGAAGCTCTGAGTCTGAAAAACCCATGCCAGAGGCCACAGCCCGCGGTAGCAGCCCCGATACAAAACGAGTGCTTTGAAAGTTCACGCGAGGGGAGGCCCAATTCATCAAGGCAAAGGCGAAAGATGCGCAGGAATTGGAATCTGCTCAGAAAGGACGAGTCCGCGTGGTGGGAGAAAACCGCAGATTCGGGGCGTGAGGCGGAAAAAAGAGAAGCTAACGAGACTGGGAAAAAGGGGCCGCCGCACCCATGCAAAAGCACCCGTCTACCCCTCCCCTGGCTGTCAGTTTTTGAAGTCCGCAACAAAACCAACACACAGCGCTTGGAAAACACTACGTCCTCGGTCAACACGCCACCCGCCGACGATCTAGATGCGGAAACCAATTCGCCAATGTGAAAGGCACCAAAGAACGCCCAAGAAGAGGCTACCCGGAAGAGCAGGGTCTCAAAGGGGGAAGAACAAACGGACGGTAACAGTGAAAGGATACCTGAAAGGATATGGAGGGAAACCGGACGCCGAGAATCAGGGCAATGAGTCGCACGTCTCCAACCCCGCAGGACTCGACGAAGGGGGAATTCTTTCGTGACATCCTCCCAGCCAAGGAGACGGAAGCAGAACGACAAAGCGGACATGAGTGACGAAACCATGGAGCCCGACACGCCTCTGTGGAGCAGGTAAGTGAGGTACGAAAACAAGGCAAGGCGTCTGTCCCGGGGAGAATAAATGAAAAACTCATCGCATGACGCTCGGACCTAATCATCCCACACCCGACATTAAGAGGCCCACGTCTTCACAGATAGCGATGCCCGTACCAGGTCTAGCAAGGGTCGGAAACGAGGTTCCACAAGTAAGCTGGGCAGGGGAGGCCCTCCGAGGACGCCCGCGGGACCAGGGACCGAAATCTGTCGAGCTGCGAACGAGAGAGAGCGTCAGTGATATTGTTAAGTACCTGGTAGTGAGCCTGACGGTCGGGGGTGGCCTCTCCTACGACTCCGGTTCGTGGGACCATTGGAGTTGGGAACAGTGGCCACAGGAGCACGGTGGGGTAAGAGTGCCTGTAGAAGTCCAGGAGTATCCGTCAGCAGCGGACAGGAGATGTGCTGGAAGGGTGCTGATGTTTAGAGCAGGATACTTGGTGGGACCGGATGGTCACAGGCACAGTAGCGGAGTCAGGGACAAGCAGGGTCAGCAACGGGCAGGCAGCAGAGGTACAGAAGGATCAGGCAATCGGATGGTCGTAGGCAAGCCAGGGGTCGGTACAGGCAGAGCTCAGGCAAAGTCAGGCAGGCCGGGTCACAGGAATCAGATAATGGGTAGCAGAATGCTCAGGAAAACAGGGCACACGCTGTAGATCAGACAGCACTTGCGTACAGGAAGCATGGTGTTTAAATAGAGTTGCCCGGACCGCCTCCTTCGGGGCTAGAGGAAACCACAATCAAATGCAAACATGTCCTCAGCACAATCTTTTTCTAACAGATATCATTAACCGTCCCCGGAACATGATTGGCCCTAAAACAAATGTTAAACTGTAAACATCTTAACACCAAAAAACGCAACAAAGATACCACTGGGGGGGACCTGGCCGACTGTCGGTTGACCACCTGAACAACGCTCATATTGTCGGAGCAAAAAAACACTTGGCGGTTGTGCAACCTCTCCCCCCACAGCTCGATAGCAACGATGATCGGGAAAATGTCTAGCAGGGTTAAGTTGCGCAACAAGTCCATGTGGGCCCAGGAGGCCGGCTAGCCCTCAGCACACCATTCCCCCTGGAAGAAGACCCTGAAACCACAGGAACCAGCTGCATCGGTGTACAGTTCCAGCTGCAAATTCAGGACCTCCTCCCGCAGCCAACAGGACTGGCCATTATAAGACTGGAGAAAGGAGAGCCAGATCTCCAGATCATCCCGCATAGACTTGGTGATGCGAATATAATGGAGAGGGGCAGCCACGCCCTTCATAGCCCAAGACAGGCATCTACAGAACGCCCTTCCCATGCGGATGACCCTACAGGCAAAAACTGAACGTCCCAGCAAGGACTGAAGCTGTTTTAACTGCAGTTTTTTTAGCCCCCTTAGCTAAACGGACGAGTGCAAGTAGTCTGGCCAATTTGTCACTGGGCAAACAGTGGCACAGTGTCTATCTCTATGCCCAAGAAGGACAAAACCATCACGGGGCCCTCCGTTTTGTAAGCCGACAGCGGAATAGCAAACCGCTGACAGGTGTCCTGAAAAACTGAAAGGAGTCGCTGACACACTTCACTACCTGCGGGGCCGATGAAAAGGAAGTCATCTAAATAGTGCAACAAGGAATGCGAATGGTGACTACCCATTCCAGGAAGCTACTAAAGAGCTCAAAGTAATAACACGATATGGCACAGCCCATTTAGAGGCACATATCAAAAAAGCAGCTGCCTTGGAAGTGGCAACCTAGGAGATGGAATCACTCAGGATGAACTGGGAGGAGGCGGAAAGTAGACTTTATGTCTGCCTTAGCCAAAAGTGCTGACTGACCAGCAGCTCTGACCAAGGCGAGTGCCATGTCAAAAGAGGCATAATGTACCCGGGATACCTCCTTATCAATGCCGTCATTGACTGAGGAGCCTGAAGGGTGGGAAAGGTGGTGAATAAGGCGAAACTTGCCCTCCGCCTTTTTAGGGACCATACCCAGGGGGGAAACTCTCAAATTGTGGAAAGGGGGGATTCGAACAGGCCTGCCATACGCCCCAATTCCAACTCCTACTGGTGCTTCTCGGCCACGACGGATTTGAATTGGGAAACAGACTTCAAATTAGTCGCCATGGTAGGCTCATCAGAATGTTAAAGGGGATCCAAAAAACGCGGTCTAAACCGTCCCGCAAAATCAAAGCCTTCCTATGTAGGAGATACTGGTCTAACCAGAGAAGCATCCTTAAGACGTTCACCGGCTTCCTCAGTTTTAGAAAGGTCGGACCTAGCCCCGGGCCTAGCTGGCGGCTGCTTGGTCTTTCTAAAGCACCGACTGGCTGGGTGAGCACCGACTGGCTGGGTAAGCACCTCCTCAAAGTGAGCACTCGTGCTTAAAACGGCACACGGTGTACCACTTGCAGTGGCTCTCGTTAAAAAGCCAGCAGACACCACCCTTCCTGGGAGCAGCCGACGCTCCAGCGAGAGCCCCGGCTGACAACTGAAAGGACGACGGCCTGTGGGGGCACATGAGCAGCAACCACAGGCTGCCGTCCTGACAGTCGAAACGAAACTCATTACAAGCCGCCATTTTTTGGCGAAACTGCGTGTCATAATGGAACCAGCACTGCCCCCCGTAAACTTTATAAGCACCCCAGATAAGATTGAGGTAGCAAAAGAGCGACGCACCTAACTCAGGAAAACGTTCGCAAAGCACTCCCGCATATGCGCAATACCCTTGCAGCCAGTTCCCGAACGTACAAGGAAGCTGTTTCGGCTTGTCACCTTGCACCGCAATGTCCACCCGCCGAGATTTGTCCATCGTCTCCCTATCGGGAGGAACCAGAGCAATAAAATCGAGAAATTTGCGACGCCAGATCTTATCCTTAATGTCAGCCACCAGGTGTGCCCCAGTCGGGGCAACAGACCACAGGGCCCCGCCAAAAACGAAACCCGAAATAGCAGCGGGGACAGAAATGCCCATGCGGTACAGCACGGATTTAACAACTGCAAAAATGCGGTCTTCTGGTGGGCTCGATACAGCAGCATCACTGGATCTACCCCAGACCAAATCACAATCATACTCACTGATTCGAGGAGGTGGACCCGAGGAAGGACGACCAGCAGCAGATCCAGGGTGGACGGGCACATCAGCGTCATCCATGAAAGGGACCGCCCGAGGTTCACGTCATCCAGCTCCACAAGGAACAGCAGTACCAGGCGATGCCAGAGGATGGTGCAACGGGAGATCCAGTGGTGGGGCTTCAGCCATCGAAGGGCCCAGGTGACTGCGGCCAGCAACCATGCGGCAGCTAGAGCAACTGCCGCCACCAGGAGGGAAACCCAGGACGTCCACAGGTGACGTGCCAGGAAAAGCGCGGGAGTCTCCCGCCCTGCTGGGCGCAGGGAGGCGAGTCCGACCGGTCATCAGAGGCTGGGCTGTGGTGACATGCGGTGGGCTTACAGCTCCCGCCTGGCCGGGAGCAGGAAGAACCAGATGACCAGCAGCCCAGTGCAGGGGGACAGAGTCAGATGGACCCAGTCCGTCGCCCACCCAGTCGGGCGCAGGGCAATGTGGAGTGCCAGCACAAAAATCCCCTCCAGTGCCCAGCACATTTGAATTTCCTGCCCAGCCTGGCGCAGGGAAATCTGGGAGTGCATGAAGGTGGGGCATCGAGGCCATGAGGTCTAATGTATCCCCCACCCCACCGGGTGCCAGGGGAGGCGAGCATGACAGGGATTGGGCAACAGGTGGCAGCACATCAGAACTTGGGGAACAAACAGCCACATGGGAGCTGCCACGTGACCCCCCGCCGCCTCCCGCCCGGCCGGGCGCAGGGAGAGCGGAGGGGGAAGCATCTAAAACCGCAGCAGCTGGAAGGGAAGGCGACACAGGAGCGACCGCGCTGTTGCTGGGAGCTGCGCCACTAGGGTTGCCACATCATCCCTTTAATCCAGGACACATATGGATTGCACAGGTTCTGAGGCTAATTTAATGCAGATAAGGCACCAAGTGAGTTTAATTACCACCTTAATCAGCCACAGAACCTGTGCAATTGATATGTGTCCTAGATTAAAGGGATGATGTGGGCCTGCTGGCTCTGTGACTCCTGGAGCGAGCCGTGCGGGTGGGGGCAGAGTCTGCGTGCCGGGAGACCCGTCGGGCAGGACCCTGGCGGCTTTTTGCAGAGGGGCCAGAAGGTGCAGGCAGAGCGGAGCCGGAGACACCAGGAGCTCGGGAGGACGGAGACAGTCTGAGGCATAAGACATGCTCCCAGGGCGGGTGCTCAGACGAGAAGGGGGGCTTGAGCGCCTCCGGGCCCTGGAAGTAGGGGGCACAGCAGCAGGAATCGCTGGGGGCAGGGAGGGGGGAGCCTCGGGAGTAAGCAGGGAATAAAGCCAATCTGCCTGACCTGTCTGCACCAGCTCCCGGACCCTAGACAGCAGCAGCTCGGGGTCCATGTTGAAAGGAAAGTCTCTGGGCCCTTCTTAGACATATTCTGGTAAAATAATATTCTAAGAGTGCGGTCCTAGCATTGGTCCTAGAAGGCGGTTCTAGGGGTGGCCCCAGGGATGGAGACAAGCATGACCTAGGAGAGGGGGGTGAGTTCCTGCACTTTTTTAATATAAAAAAAAAAAAGCTCTTCTTAGAACTTAATATATGAAAATGAAAAGTGTATTCCAAGTCTTTAGTTCTTTCAAGATTTAACAGTTAGGAATTGTATTTTGGCCAAAAAATATGAAGCCCGCCACCACGACAAGGAAGACTGCTTTGAGCAGGACCCTACACTAACACTAACTGCACTATTTTTTTCAATACCCCCTGACACCCACCGACCTCTAAATAAGACCCCCGAGACACTGACCTCTATATACGACTATCCAACACAATGACCTCTATATCCAACACAAGTACCCCTGACACCTACTGACCTCTTTATAAGTCCCCTGACACCTACCGACCTCTATATAAGACTCCAGACACCTACCTACCTCTATATCAGATCTAGACATGTGCGGTTCGTTTTGTTCCGAATTAATATTTGAACAAATTTTTCATTATATATATAATACACGGATTTCAATATAAACAAATTTTACCAAAGGCTCCGAATAACGAAACAAAATTCCTCAGAATTTTGGAAATTCGGACTATAATTCGAATCAAATTTTACATCGAATTCCAGTCGAATTCTAGCTGTACACATATTGCTGAAATCAAAGACTGTGTGTGTTATTAGAGTACCATTTTGAAATAATAATTTTTCATCATGCACACGTCTAATCAGACCCCTGACACTACCTCTACATAAGACCCCTATATAATTTGGCCATTTGTCCGCAAGTAAGTTACATATTTATTTTTCATGATTTTTATTTATTTCCCTTTTACATTTGTTTTATTTTAAGACGAATGTGTTTAGGGATGTGCATATAGATATAGAAGTAGCGCTCACCTAGTAATCTGAACAGTTTGCCCTTAAAGGGGCAGCTGCACTTAAATATATTGAAGGAAGATTGGCACCCATTATATGATACATTTTTTATGTTACGAATATATGATTTTACATTTTGAGTACAGATACACTTTAGCATTGACCAATGTCTACAGTATGTAAAATCAAGTCCTTACGGTAAATCCAACCAGCAGCAATCAAAAAGTGAACATTTCCACCTGTGCACAAATGAATCGTCATCCTGTAGTGAGATAATGTAGCAATATCAAGGTTTTTGATGAAGCTGAACATTTTGGTGCCCTGTCTGAGAATATGACTGTTATTAGAAAAGCACAGTTATACTTTGAAAACAAATTTCTCTTGTATCCTTCTTTTTGCTCCATGCAGTGATTTCCATAATTCCCAGATTCTGTCTGATTGGCTGCTATGCACAACACAGCTATTTTTCCTTGAGGCCTGTTGTCACTCACGCCATGCTGTCCTTGAATTACACTGCTAACTTGCAGGGAGGAAATAGGAACTACTGATTTTCTCAAGATCACACAATTATGGTAACTACTGAGCTCAATCGTTCCCATGGATATCTACCAGGGGTTAGTTTGAAAAGAAGTAGCTGTTTGCTAGAAAGAAAAAAAAAAAACTCCTGTTTTCTTCTGCAAACATTGCCAGTTTTTTTTTTTTTTTGAAAGGCCCACTTTGGTGATGTAGATTTGTGCTGTATGTATGTTTGGGATATACTGTATGTATCTGTTAACCTGGTATTTTGTAAAAATATATATATATATTACAAAGATTTCATGAGACATGATACAAGAGGGAATACAGGGATCCAGTCTGGAACATTTCATCGGTCAGAGGAAAAGAATGCACATACCACCATGCACCTGGTGCAAGGGGGAGCATTCAAGTCCATAAGCTTCAGAGAGACAAATGTGTTTCAAATAGGTCACTAAGTGCTTGTGCACATGGGCAGCCAGGGGGTGCTAAAAGCAGAACATAAATACATGTGGTTGAGCTGTTGCTTTACTTCCCCCCCCCAAACCAACAAGAGCTTGCAACCACTCAGGGTAGGGTAGGGTTGGCACATCATCCCTTTAATCCAGGACACACATTAATTACTCAATTACTCAAATTCTTTGGGCATCCCACAGTTAACCCTTTTTCCCATCCAAGTTTTATCCCCTAAAATAAAATAACAAAACAAAGTACTGGCCTGCTCTGTGACTCCGGTAGGGTTGCCACATCGTCCCTTTAATCCAGGACACACATTAATTACTCAGGTTCTGCGGCTGATTAAGGTGGTAATTAAACTCACTTGGTGCCTTATCTGCATTAAATTAGCCTCAAAACCTGTGTAATTCATATGTGTCCTGGATTAAAGGGATGATGTGGCAACCCAGGACACATATGAATTACACGGGTTCTGAGGCTAATTTATTGCAGATAAGGCACCAAGTGAGTTTAACCACTTGCCGACCGTGTTTCGTAGATACACGTCGGCAAGTGGCACTCATTGTTGTGGGAGGACGTTATATAACGTCCTCCCACAATCGCGCTCCCGCGCGCCCCCTGGGGCGCGCACCTGGGAGCATCCGTGACCGCCGGGTCTGTGACACCCGGTGCATCACGGATCACGGTAAATGGCCGCTTGGAGCGGCCGTTTACCATGTGATCGCTCCGTCAAATGACGGAGCATCACATGTAAACAAGCCGGCGGAAGTGCCGGCTTGTCTCCCCCCTCTCCGCACCGATCGGTGCAGTGTGACAGGGGAGGGGGGAGAGGGGGGAGAGAGGAGATGCAGCGGTGCTGTGGGCAGGATCTGAAGTGCCCACAGCACCGCTATGTGACAGGCAGGGACCCCCCTCATCACCCATACACATGCCCATACACATACATGCCCACCCATCTGTCACCCATACATACATGCCCACCCATCTGTCACCCATACATCCATACCCACCCATCCGTCACCCATACATCCATGCCCACCCATCCGTGCCCACCCATGCATCCGTGCTCACCCA
>BLSH010213347.1:1016637-1039795 GCA_018402905.1 Glandirana rugosa | reverse complement strand
GCGACGAGAGGTCAGTTTACATGCCTCCATCATCCCGCTGTATTCAGAGTCTCTCCCCTTTCCCCCTCCCTCCCTGCCTGTCGATTCCTAGTGTGTGAGCCATCTCCTCCATGCCCCTCCCCTCCAGCTGCTATTAAATGTGTCTGTAAGGTTAGTGATCACAATTACTGGCAGCCGCCTCTTTGTAATAGCAAGTTATACTCTGCAGTGTCTTTGTTTTTTCACAATTTTGCAGCTAAAACCTTATTTCACATCACAGGTGTGTGGTCACGTGACCTCCCAGCTGACGTCAGAGAGAAATGTCAGCCCCTCCCACTGTAGTCCTCAGATTGGGGAAGGAGAGCAGCGGGCACACCGGCGATGTGAAAGAAGGTATTTAGTTGCAAGATTTTTTTAAAACAAAGACACTACACACAGTATAGCTTGTTATTACAAAGGGGCTGCTAGTAATTGTAATCACTAACTAAACAACCACTTTAAGGTGGTATTAAACCCAATACCAAAATTTAATATATTGCAGCTTGTAGTTGGGGTTCAGCGCAGTGCAGTGGAATAACACACTCAGTCCTGGTGCAATGAAAGAACTTGTATTGAAATAAAACAGAAACAATTCACAAATAACCCGGTGGGAAGGCAGCTCAACCGGGAACACTCACAGTTCCAGCAGTGTGTAGAGAGAGTCAGCATCTGAAGAGAGGGGAAGAATGCAGCTTGTCCATCTTGTGCCAACGGGCAGGTGTCCAGAGAAGTTGCGAGCCCTGCATTTTCTCTCCTCCTCAGGAAAGTTTCCCTGCTGCTAGTTTTGTCCCTACCAGACGGGGGTACCTGTCCCTACTCTACCAACTTGCAAATGCGCACCAAACCTTGGAGCCAGGGCCTTTAATAGGCTCTGCCTGACCCAAGATGGCTGCCAGAGTCACATGGGGCTGCAGCATCCAATTGGATGCTTCCCCGGTGACCCAGGAGACCATAGAGTAACTGCGTTCCTTTTGACTCCCTTTCTAACTGCGCAGTGCTGCTGTGGAAGAGCGCCACATGCAGTGAAGAAAGTAGAGTGAACCTGCTGACAAGCTTCCCAATTATTACATGTGCTGGCTGCATTTCTTTTTTAGGCTATTTTCCCTCTGTATTCACCTGGTAATTTTGGCCAGTAACACACTTCCTGTATACTGTAAGAGTACCTCTACTATGGATGAAGGAGCAAAGGGAGCACCTTTACACAGCAGCACTGTCAATCTGGAAGGAGGAGAGAGTTACATGTACTAGCAGATTTAAATGTCAATATTTTGTGTGGCCACCATTATTTTCCAGCACTATCTTAACCCTCTTGGGCATGGAGTTAACCAGACCTTCACAGGTTGCCACTGGAGTCCTTTATCGACTCCTCCATGACGACATCAAGGAGCTGGTGGATGTTAGAGACCTTGCGCTCCTCCACCTTCCGTTTGAGGATGCCCCACAGATGCTCAATAGGGTTTAGGACTGGAGACATGCTTGGCCAGTCCATCACCTTTACCCTCAGCTACTTTAGCAAGGCAGCGGTCGTATTGGAGGTGTGTTTGGGGTCGTTATCATGTTGGAATACTGTCCTGCAGCCCAGTCTCTGAAGGGAGGGGATCATGCTCTGCTTCAGTATGTCACAGTACATGTTGGCATTCATGGTTCCCTCAATGAACTGTAGCTTCCCAGTGCCAGCAGCACTCATGCAGCCCCAGACTATGACACTCCCACTACCATGCTTGACTGTAGGCAAGACACACTTGTCTTTGTACTCCTCACCTGGTTGCTGCCACACACGCTTGAAACCATCTGAACCAAATAACTTTATCTTGGTCTCATCAGACCACAGATCATGGTTTCAGTAATCCATGTCCTTAGTCTGCTTGTCTTCAGCAAACTGTTTGTGGGCTTTCTTGTCCAACATCTTTAGAAGAGGCTTCCTTCTGGAACGACAGCCATGCAGACCAATTTGATGCAGTGTGCAGCGTATGGTCTGAGCACTGACAGGCTGACCCCCCACCCCTTCAACCTCTGCAGCAATGCTGGCAGCACTCATATGGCTATTTACCAAAGACAACCTCTGGATATGACGCTGAGCATGTGCAACTTCTTTGGGCGATCATGGCGAGGCCTCTTCTGAGTGGAACCTGTCCTGTTAAACCGCTGTATGGTCTTGGCCACCATGCTGCAGCTCAGTTTCAGGGTCTTGGCAATCTTCTTATAGCCTAGGCCATCTTTATGTACAGCAACAATTCTTTTTTTCCAGATCCTCAGAGAGTTCATTGCCATGAGGTGCCATGTTGAACTTCCAGTGACCAATATGAGAGAGTGAGAGCGATAACACCAAATTTAACACACCTGCTCCCCATTCACACCTGAGACCTTGTAACACTAATGAGTCACATAACACCGGGGAGGGAATGGCTAATTGGTCCCAATTTGGTCATTTTCACTTAGGGGTGTACTCACTTTTGTTGCCAGCAGTTTAGACATTAATGGCTGTGTGCTAAGTTATTTTGAGGGGACAGCAAATTTACACTGTTATACAAGCTGTACACTCACTACTTTACATTGTAGCTAAGTGTCATTTCTTCAGTGTTGTCACATGAAAAGATATAATAAAATATTTACATAAATGTGAGGGGTGTACTCACTTTTGTGAGATACTGTATATACAGTATATATACACATAGATACACACACACACACGTGTATTTGAGCTTTGGGGTGCACACTCTAATGCGATAGGCTGCGCACACCTATGGTCAGCGTTGAATGGTTTGACTCATCCATGTAACTAATACATCTGCAAGAGAGCTTGTTCTGTTGAAAAACAACAGACCTATTGGCCAAATCACCAGTTGAAAATAGAAGAAAGAATACAGACAGAACATCTAAGAATTAGTGAGCTGAAATATAATAAAGGTTTGCTTTTGGGTTTAATACCGCTTTAATAAATAACACAAATCACATATAATTTGAAAACTCGTGGAACTTGCTTGGTGGTGCCCAGTGCACGGTATATTTAGAAGCAGCCATCTATTTGTAAGACAGTGCCATTAAAGTGATGCTTTGTGCTGCCGTAGGGCAGATGTACTATTGTCTGTAAGCAGTAATATCTCTTCTTTGTGGCTTGTGATAAAGCAGACTATTGGTAAACCAGGCCACTCTCATCTGCTTTTATCAGCAATCTAATAGGAACATGAGTCATATTTTGTCTGGGGAAATATAATTCTGGGTGGCTTTTACAGCATACAAATCTGGAGGACTGTTAAATAATGCAAGAGATAGGGGTGTCTTTTGTGCTGTGATTCAAGGTTTTCCCTGCAAATATTATTATTTTATAGCAATTATCTATAAAGCAGCTGTAAGCCTTAAAGAAACAGGGCTAGATTAAAATATGCCTTATTTTCTGAGGGAATGAGCCCTGAATATATTAAAGAAAAAAAAAAAAAAAAAAAAACAAAACAAAAAAAAAAGATCTGTAGTCTTTTGGAAATACTTATTTAAGAATTATGTATATTATTTTATTCGGCATACAAATTAATTTTTGGGCTCAGAAATATTATCCTCCTGCTCTATTATTTTTAAATAGATGCTCTAGGAAGCAAAAAAAAAGAAAAAAAGAAAAAAATAGTGAACAGATATTTCTATCCTGAAAACACTGCAATTGTGCAAAAAGGTAGAAAGTACATTCAATGAACTTTGAGCCTGGGTTCACACTACATTTCTGTGCAGGCCACATGCGATGTCTGAGCAATGAGAATTGTGCCATACAGTTGTATGGCTGAACTCGCATTGGATTTGCATGAAAATTATGCAGGAACCTTTTTTTTTCCCGCACTGGAATCTGATCGCATGGGTGTTCACACCCATGCGATCCAATTGCTGTCCGAATTCACAGTTCACACTGCGATCTGCGAACCGATCTGGGGGTGTCATTACTTTTGTATTGACACCCGCAGCGGTTTGCAGAGGGCAGTGGAAACTGCCTGCGAGGGAGATGCAATGCGGGCACTCGCACTAGAATCGCGCTGGTTCCCACATCGCGTGTGAACCGGGGCTTACACTTACCGGTCACTTTATTAGGTACACCTGTTCAGTTGCTTGGTAACACAAATTGCTAATCAGCTAATCACATGGCAGCAACTCAATGCATTTAGGCTTCTACATGTGGTGAAGACGACTTGCTGAAGTTCAAACCGAGCATCAGAATGGGGAAGAAAGGGGATTTAAGTGACTTTTAACGTGGCATGGTTGTTGGTGCCAGACGGGCTGGTCTGAGTATTTCAAAACTGCTGATCTACTGGGATTTTAACGCATAACCATCTCTAGGGTTTACAGAGAATGGTGTGAAAAAGAGAAAATATCCAGTGAGCGGAAGTTGTGTGGAGGAAAATGCCTTGTTGATGTCAGAGGTCAGAGGAGAATGGGCAGACTGGTTCCAGATGATAGAAAGGCAACAGTAACTAAAATAAACACTGGTTACTAGCTCACCAAAATTGGACAATAGAAGTGTAGAGCCCCCATAGTGATAGGTGCTCTATTTTTATAGATTTTTGATAGGAGAGGTAAAATCTAGTCAGGCCTGACAGTGAGTGCAGGCCTTGCTGTTTTGATCTGGGCTGTAGAGTGGCTCAGGCAGAGATGGAGATTGCAGGAAGGAACACCCCTCAGATACTTCTCCCTTTTTGGGCTAGGAAAGCTCTGGAAAAGGGGATGGACGAGGAGGTATCACTTTCTGATGTGTGACAAGGCACCTTGACCAATCCACAGTTTGGGTGGAAGGAGAGGAGAATGTAGCAGAGGCTGTGGAGCAGGCCTCACCCGGGAGGGAGCCCCCAGTCCCCAGACCTTGGGGCCCGGAGGCTTGGGTGCAGCCAGGAGTGGAGTTGATTCCTGGAGTAGCACAAGGAAGCAGGAGAGCAGCAGAGTTCTACATTTTCAGAAACTCTTTAAAGGATCCACCGGTTGTCAGTGAGTGACTGACCCTGGGAGCTGGATGAGAACGCTGTGGGAGGATAGTGGATGGTCTGTGAAGGTCGGAGGAGCCAGTCAGGGGAAGGAGTGTCACTGGATAGAAAAGCAGGCCCGAGCGGAGGATGGGCTGGGAGTTGTAGTCCATCAATACCCCACTAGCACCAACGTACTTAGCTACACAATGGAGGACCTGTGACTTCACAATTCGGAGCCCGTGGCCCTTGCCTGTAAGGGATGGTTTGGAGCGCCTGCTGACAAAAGTGCAGGCCTCACCATGTGCTAGTTGGGGGGGGGGGGGAGGAAGAAGTGTCATGGCGGCCTGATAAATTGCCTTTCAGGCCAGGAAATTAAGAAGTGTGCTGGAGTGAAGTAAAGAGAAGAACGGTCAGCAAGTGATTGAGCTGGAGAAAGTTGGAGTGTATATACTGCAGATGTATATAGAAGGTCCCGTGATCAAATTCTTTGGGCATCCCACAGTTAACCCTTTTTCCCATCCAAGTTTTATCCCCTAAAATAAAATAACAAAACAAAGTACTGGCCTGCTCTGTGACTCCGGTAGGGTTGCCACATCGTCCCTTTAATCCAGGACACACATTAATTACATAAGTTCAGTGGCTGATTAAGGTGGTAATTAAACTCAGTACATTATGTGCATTATATTATCCTCAAAACCTGTGTAATTAATATATTTCCTGGATTAAAGGGATGATGTGGCAACCCTAGACTCTGGATGTGTGGACAAAGTGTGATTGAGGGCAGCGGGCAGGTGAACCACAACTACCAGCCACTCCCAAGGGAGAACATGGCTATAGAAGATTGGAAAAACATTGCCTAGTCTGATGAGTCTCAATTTCAGCTGCGACATTCAGATGGTAGGGTCAGAATTTGCCGTAAACAACATGAAAGCATGGATCCATTCCTTGGCACACTTTGGGCCCCTTAGTACCAATTGAGCATTGTTTAAATGCCACAGCCTACCTGAGCATTGTTGCTGACCATGTCCACCCCTTTATGACTACAGTGTACCCATCTTCTGATGGCTCCTTCCAGCAAGATAATGCACCAGGTCACAAAGCTCAAATCATCTCACCACTGGACAATGAGGTCACTGCACTCCAATGGCTTCCAGTCACCAGATCTGAATGCAATAGAGCACCTTTGGGATGTGGTGGAATGGGAGATTTGCATCACGGATGTGCAGCCAACAAATCTGCAGCAACTGCGTGATGTTATCATGTCAATATAGACCAAAATCTCTGAGGAATGTTTCCAACACTTTGTTGAATCTATTCCACAAAGAATTAAGGCAGTTCTGAAGGCAAAAGGGGGGTCCAACCCGGTGCTAGCAAGGTGTACCTAATAAAGTGGCCGGTGAGTGTATATTGAGCCCTTCCTTGATTCACACAGGTTTCTATGTTTTCTTCTCAGAGGGCCTGGGACCTTGTATTACAGTTCTATACAATCCATCTTCCCTCAAAACGATTCATAATATTTAAAGTATAACTAAAGGCAAAACTTTTTTTTAGTATTGGATAGAGTGATAAGGGACAAGAACCCCTGTCAGGTATTTATTGCTGTCTGTGCCCCTGTTAAGAAAATTCATCCTCTCTATTTGTCCTGTTTACCATTATCATTGAAAGTGAAAGTAAAAGAAAATCCCAAAACTAATGGAGGGGAAATCTTCCAATAGGGGCACTAGTTCTCCCCATGGGATTCCCTTAATTTGCAGAGATTTCCCCTCACTTCCTGTTTTGGCTATTGGACAGGAAGTGAAGGGAAATCTCTCTAATGGGGCACAGATGGTAAAAAATACATCAACAGGGGCTATAACCCTCCCTTACTCCATCCAAAATGAAAAAAATAAATGTTTGCCTATACTGTAGCTGTTAGAAGCCTATGCATCAATAAAAAAAAAAAAGTTTAAAGTGCATATCTTGGCAAAATAAGAATGTCTTGGTAGTCAGTAGCTTTACCTCTTTCTTTTTAAAATCTGACATTTGAAGCCTTGTATTGCAGCATCCTTGAAATAACATACAGCTATTTAAAAAAAAGAACAAAAAAGCAAACCAAGGATGGAATAGAACGTTTTTTGTATGAACATTGAGAATTGAGCGAAGCTGCTTAGCTTGAAAGTGGTTGTATACCCTTACATATACCCACTGACGTGACTGGCCTCAGGTGCTACACGGAGATGAAACAAGTCCTTTCACATAAGTTGTAGCTGTTTATCTGCAGCTCTCTTCCCTACATCTGTTCAAAGTGCTGAATTTATAAGCTTGTGTGAGAGTTCAGAAAACAGGGGCTGTAGAGCTGAAGTTACACACTGCAGCACTCAGTTAGAAGGGCTCTGAGAGCTGATTGGAGGGAAGGGACACCCACCTTCACAGAGCACACAGGAACAGAGCTGAGGTTGTCAATCTACTGGAGTCCCCTCCCCTGTCACCTTTTTTCTCTTGGTGTCAGGAGAAGTGACTCATGCTGACAGCAGAGGAACAAATCAGCAGACAAAAATTAAACGTAGTGCTCCTAATTGAGACAAGTACGCACTATAGAGGGATATGCTTTGCTCATATTTCATGTCTGAGGTTTACAAGCACTTTAAAGTAAACCCATTCTTTCCCAGTTCAGGGCACAGCAGCATCTTCACCTTTATGGGGATCTAACCAGATGCACATACTTCTTACCTTTCCTTCGATCTTTTGCTGAAGGCGATAAACAGTCGTCCTTATGAAGTCTTTCCCATCTCCATGGGACAGCACTGGCTGCTTAGGAGGCCAACTGCCAAGCTCCAGTGCTTTCATATGGGAAGGAAGGTAAGTGAGTCACATGATACACCTTACCTGCAAGTACCAGGTACTTTCCTTCTCTCCCAATGGAAAAACAGAGCTATGTGGAAGTAGCGTTAGGGTAAGCATGTGTGCTATTAGGACCATTATTAAATGAGCATGTTGTGATACCCAGCATATGCACAACACCATTTTACTTGAAAGCATAACTATACTTATACTTATCCTTTAAATTACACCTCTCTCTCCCACCAAAGTTTTATACTCCCCTGTGCACGCCATTGAAAAATCCCTGCTGTTGGGCCCACAGGAAGCTGCACATCCACTGCTCCAAACCTCTCCAGCTAGTCTGTACTGTAGACCAGGGTTTGGTCCCTTTGGGGCTGGTTATTAAGTCAGTACCCACAGCAAGGCCTACTGTTATAGTTTTTAGTGATATGGTGGTTCCCAAAGATCAGCTATCCCTCCGGTTCACTTTATTTCATAGGTTCCTCACTAAAGACAGCTTCAGGGCCATGTCAGGAATTACACGTTACACACTTACGAAAGGCTTCTCTGAATGCAACAGTTGCAGGCTTAGTTCACAGAGGTCCCACCAATCACCTGATGCCCATGAGACATTGTGGCCCAGGTATCCAGGTGCATGCACCCAAGTGAACCTTTCTCCACCGCCAGGTACTGTAGGCGACCTCTTCTGTTCTAGGCTACTGCTCATTCATGGCTTGAACCAAAGTGGCTGTCATCCACTCATTCCTTACATTTTGGCTGCATATATTTTTTGGGGTGAAGATTACCCAGCCCATGCCGCACTTGCTATTGCAGCTCAGCTCAATACCTAGCTGCTAATCTTGGCTTATCCGCACTGCTAATCTTCACCGAACACATCACAGAGGTATATTAGCAGGTTTTTTTTTTTTCATCAGTGATCATGATTATAAATGGTCAATTATGCCCTATTTCTTTCCAAAAAATATGGCAAAGTATCAGATGCATATTAAAACACATATTTAAAATGTGTGCATAACTCGTCCTATTGTTGAGTGTTACAGGAAGAGTGATGAGGTCTCATATGATATGGTAGTAATTCTTCACTCTACTGTATCGAAGGGTCTGATGGACTAATTTTTTCACTGAAGGGGAAAACATAAGTGGCTGCTGTGTTCTCTACATGCTGCTTTTTAGACTTTCCTACTCCATCCATTGATCATGCTACCCTTAAATTGATTGTAAAGTCTCTGCTTTTTTTCTATAAAAATAATAAATATGTTATACTTACCTAAAAATATGTATACGTTCCGCGCAGATGGATAAATGAGTTTATTTCTCTTAGAGCTGCTGCCTCGACCAAAAACTTCACCTGGGTGTAGTTTGGTAATATAGTTTAATTGTTGATGGGTGTGGTGCTGCTCTGAAAGGGGTGGTGAAATCTTTATGTATTATATGGTTTAGTTGTGATTAGTTGTTTCCCCTTTTTCATAAATTTTTCAGGATGCTGGTAAATTTTGATTTGATTTTTGTTATAAGAATTCTAAATATGTATTAAAAGGTAAGGGATAAAATATTACACACAGAATATATGATTATGTTTATATATGATGTATCCCTTTAAAATAATGGGTAGGGACGCCTTATCTAATGAGGGTATCCGCCCTTGTGGTGCTACAATGAATCTCTATGGAAAAACAGAAAATTCATATAAATTGTGTAACATCCCCAGTGTTTTCAAATACATACATATAACCTAATAAATTATGTGAATTAATGTACATACAAATATTTAAATAATTATTGTAGGGTGACCAACCTATCCAAAAAAAATAGAAATTATAAAATTGTAACGAAAAGTAACAAAATATCCCAATTAATTAAAATGAATTAATAAATGAATAAAATGAAATAAATAATAAATAGTGATAAAATAGTGGTTAAAATATCGGTGAAGAATTTGTGCCCTAGAACACAACAAATATAATAAGTACAATAATATTGGTAATCAATTTACAAATTGTGTGATCAAACCAGTAATCGAAAATGTGCTAGAAAACTATTTAATCATGAATGTGAATCAAAAGCCCTTAAATATCCTTAGCAGATATATCTGGATGGTGACTTCAATTCATTCCACTCTTATGTGTCAGGTGATCCACTCGGTGCTCCCCAATCCTTAAAACACTCACCGGACAGTGCTCCCCACCAGGGGGTACTCGCATAGATGTCAAGCTATTCCTTATAATTCCTTCTTAAAGCCAGCCGTCTCCCCCCGCAGCCAGGGCATGTAAAAAAGGAGGCAATATCTTGTGCAGTATTTTCAACTAAGTATTTAATGGCTGAATCAAATCTTTTGCACTCACATTTGAGAAGAACGATCAAGCGTTGTATTGTAAATGGTATCAAACATTCCCAGGAAGTCCGCCTTGTTGTCTGTGTTCCACGGGTTACCAGAAGTGACGTGTGACGTATGGCTACGCCCTACACATTTTGTCATAGGACTTCTACTGGACCGCTCATCAGGGTCCTCTCTGTCCTCATTATCTTGAAAATTAAATGACTCATATTTATCTTGTGCATCTGAACCAGCACAACAGAGAGGAGTGTAAACTTGTTCCTTTTTTGACCTGTCCGAGAGTCCTGCTTTGCTGCACACATCCCATTCTCTTTTGAATTTCAGCCAGTTGTTAGCAATGTCATTATCAAAGATTATAGGTTGCAAGCCACATAGATTCTGAGCCATGATGTTTCAGCGATTCCACTTCTGTCACCAAGTAGATTTTGTAGATGCAATGATGAATAGTCAGATGAATATTGTGAAGAGCTTGTTTATTCCAGTCAGCAATGTAAAATGTATTTCCTCTAGTTTCACATCATAACTTCCTACTTCCTGTTCCCACCCCCAGGTCCTCATTCAGCTATGTAAATACAACACATACATATTCTACAGTGTACAAACACCGCTCTAAGGAGCTCTTCAACAAGTACAGGTGAAATGACAGAGCATCTCATGGTGCTCCCTACTGGCCCCAGGCCCTTAGGCAGTGCCCGACTGCCCGAATGGTCAGTTCGCCCCTGGGGTCAATGGGTGCAGAACAATTACATAGCTGCCAACTGTCCTGGATATTGAGGAACTGTCCTTGATTTGGAACAAACTCCCTCTGTCCCTCTTTTGTCCTCCATTTGTCCCTCATTTTGGTCTGATCTATATGCTGTAGTTGTATATAAAATGCACTATTTATTCTTCAAAAAGGGTTTCCCAGTGCTAAACCTTTCATCCAACTTCTAAATTGCTGCACTTCTAAATTTCTAAAGCCAATATAAAGAAATAGTAGTGTTAACAAAAAAGTACTTGTGGGTTTAACTAATCGTTTTTTTATATAATTCTCCTTTAAGGGGGCATGGCAGGGGGTGTGTCCTATGCCTACATACTTTTGCTAATAGGTTTCCCCCGTTCCCATCTAAAAAAGTTGGGAGGTATACAATTAGATGCTAGCCTGTGAAAGTTTGTTTATTTTTCTGTAATTCACATGTTCCATACTGACCTGTATAGTACAGCACGTTAGCTCCTGGTGTTATATATATATATATATATAGTAGCTCACAAAAGTGAGTACGCCCCTCACATTTTTGTAAATATTTTATTATATCTTTTTATGTGAAAACACTGAAGAAATGACACTTTACTACAATGTAAAGTAGTGAGCCTACAGCTTGTATAACAGTGTAAATTTGCTGCCCCCTCAAAATAACTCAAGACACAGCCATTCATGTCTAAACCACTGGCAACACATGTAAGAACACCCCTAAGTGAAAATGTCCAAATTGGGCCCAATTAGCCATTTTCCCTCCCCGGTGTCATGTGACTCGTTAGTGTTACAAGGTTTCAGGTGTGAATGGGGAGCAGGTGTGTTAAATTCGGTGTGATCACTCTTACTCTCTCATACTGGTCACTGGGAGTTCAACATGGCACCTCATGACAAAGAACTCTCCGGGGATCTAAAAAAAAGAATCGTTGCTCTACATAAAGATGACCTAGGCTATAAGAGGATTGCTAATACCCTGAAACTGAGCTGCAGCACAGTGGCCAAGACCATATAGCGGTTTAACAGGACAGGTTCCACGCAAAAGAGTGCACATGCTCAGCATCATATCCAGAGGTTGTCTTTGGGAAATAGACATATGAGTGCTGCCAGCATTGCTGCAGAGGTTGAAGGGGTAGGGGGGGTCAGCCTGTCAGTGCTCAGACCATACGCCGCACACTGCATCAAATTGGTCTGCATGGCTGTCATCCCAGAAGGAAGCCTCTTGTAAAGATGATGCACAAAGAAAGCCCGCAAACAGTTTGCTGAAGACAAGCTGTTAGGGAATATTGGTGCTTTCTGCCTGTCTTCCGCAGTGGTGTACGCGCCCGGAAGTAGCGCCAATCGGCCCTATTTGAAGCTGTAAGACCCAGCAGCCAGTGCTGTCCATTTTACAGCGTTACCGTGTTTCTTTCTGAGCGACCTGTTATGAGCTACCTGTTTCCTGCGACCCGGCCTGAACCCACATCTGCTTGAACTCTGCCTGCACCGACCCCCGGCTTGCCTATGACCACTCTTCTGTCTGACCCCTGTGTACCTCAATCTGCCTGCCTGTTAACGACCCAGCCTGCACCCGACCACCCGACTGCCTGCTCCTCTGTACTGCTCAGCCCGCATGTTATTGACCCGGCCTGCATCACTACTCTTCAGTCTAGCACGGACTTCTGGACGACATCTTACCATCACCTGTGTCCAATCCAGCCCTTGTGCTCCCCTGTGCTCCAGCGCTCCCTGTCTGCTCTATCAGGGGTTCTGGAACCAGGGCCGTAAGAGAGGTTGTCTACTGCATAAGTCAGACTCTACCATCAGGTACGTGACACAAGCAGACTAAGGACATGGATTACTGGAACCATGTCCTGTGGTCTGATGAGACCAAGATAAAGGTATTTGGTTCAGATGGTGTCAAGCGTGTGTGGTGGCAACCAGGTGAGGAGTGCAAAGACAAGTGTTTCTTGCCTACAGTCAAGCATGGTGGTGGGAGTGTCATGGTCTGGGGCTGCATGAGTGCTGCCAGCACTGGGAGCTACAGTTGATTGAGGGAACCATAAATGCCAACATGTACTGTGACATACTGAAGCAGAGCGTGATCCCATCACTTCAGAGACTGGGCCGCAGGGCAGTATTCCAATATAACGACCCCAAACTCCCCTCCAAGACGACCACTGCCTTGCTAAAGAAGCTGAGGGTAAAGGTGATGGACTGAGCAAGCATGTCTCCAGACCTAAACCCTATTGAGCATCTGTGGGGTGTCCTCAAATGGAAGGCGGAGGAGCGCAAGGTCTCTAACATCCACCAGCTCTGTGATGTCATCATGGAGGAGTGAAAGAGGACTCCAGTGGCAACCTGTGAAGCTCTGGGGAATTCCATGCCCAAGAGGGTTAAGGCAGTGGTGGAAAATAATGGTGGCCACACAAAATATTGACGCTTTGGGCTCAATTTGGACATTTTCACTTAGGGGTGTACTCACTTTTGTTGCCAGCGGTTGAGACATTAATGGCTGTGTGTTGAGATATTTTGAGGGGCAGCAAATTTACACTGTTATACAAGCTGTACACTCACTACTTTACATTGTAGCAAAGTGTCATTTCTCCAGTGCTGTCACATGAAAAGATATAATAAAATATTTACACAAATTTGAGGGGTGTACTCACTTTCGTGAGATACTGTGTGTGTGTGTGTGTGTGTGTGTGTGTGTATATGTATATATATATATATATATATATATATATATATATATATATTATTTGTGCTCATAAGTTTACATACCTTGGCAGAATTTATGATTTCTTGGCCATTTTTCAGAGAATATGAATGATATAACACAAAAAAAATTTCTTTCACTCGTGGTTAGTGTTTGGCTGAAGCCATTTATTATCAATCAGTAAATCAATTTACTCATTTTAAATAATAATGACAACAGAAACTGCCCAAATGACCCTGATCAAAAGTTTACATACCCCAATTCTTAATAACGTGTATTGCCCCCTTTAACATCAATGACAGCTTGAAGTCTTTTGTGGTATTTGTGGATGAGGCTCTTTATCTTCTCAGATGGTAAAGCTGCCCATTCCTCTTGGCCAAAAGCCTCCAGTTCCTGGAAATTCTTGGGCTGTCTTGCATGAACTGCACGTTTTGAGATCTCCCCAGAGTGGCTCAATGATATTGAGGACTGAGATGGCCACTCCAGAACCTTCACTTTATTCTGCTGTAGTCAATAACAGGTTGACTTGGCTTAGTGTTTTGGATCATTGTCATGTTGGAATGTCCAAGTATGTCCCATGAGCTGCTTCCTGGCTGATGAATGCAAATGTTCTTCCAGGCTTTCTCATTCAACATCAGTGCCTGACTTCACAAATACACTTTGGTCAAACATTCCCATAGACACACTCCTAAACCTTGTGGACAGTCTTCAGAGAAGAGTTGCAGCTGTTTTAGCTGCAAAGGGTGGGCCAACTCAATATTGAACCCTACGGACTAAGTCCCCACCCCCCCCAAGCCACCCCAACAAAAATCACGCCCACCAAAATGCCCCCACATTCATTATTTCATGTCATGATAATTAAAACTAAAATTACATTTATCAGGAAGTCAGATTTACATGTAACAGCACCTTGTCTATATGTACAATTATATGACATACCATTATGTTCAATTCCAAACCACAAACTCCGTATTACAGACCCCCTCATCACAGACCCCTCTCCATCACAGATCCCCCCCTATCACAGACCCCTCTACATCACAGATCCCCCCTATCCCAGACTCCTCTCTGTTCTCCCTATCACAGACCCCTCTCCATCACAGACTTCCCTCATCACAGATACCCCCCCCCAACACAGACTTCCCTCATCACAGATACCTTCCATCACAGACTCCCCTCATCACAGATACCCCCTCCCACCATCACAGACTCCCCTCATCACAGATCACTCCTCATCAGATACTCCCCCATCACAGATGCCCCCCCACTAGGCAAACTAGGCAGCTGCCTAGGGCGCCCAGCCGCTGGTGTTCCTACTCTCCTCTGCAGCATGTAGCAGGCAGTGGCAGAGGCGCTGCGGTGGCAGAGAACTGTGCCCTGACTCCTGATGGAACAGAAGCAACATCCCCTGCGCACCTCTATGATCAGTGACCTGCTGTCTGTCTCACTAGTCTGAGTGATTGTTGTTGTCCGTCTACGGTCCTAGGCTCCTAGTGCAGCCAGCTCTGCCTCTCTGCCCATACATGATTCTATCCTATACCGGGTCGTGTGATTCCTGATCGCGCCCCCGTCATAGAGGCCGCTCTCCCTCCCGGCCTGTCCTGACTATAGCGCTTATCAGATCAGAGTAGTGGGCGCTGGCAGTGACGCTCCGGGCTTGGGGAAAGCTGGAACCTGCCTGAAGGACACACCAAGGCAGGGTTTGAAACCTTCTCACACTGGCAGGTTCGCATTGTTGGATGCAGAGCAGTCTGTAGAACCTGGACCCAGTGAGTGAAGTTTGTGAGTGAGTCTGTCACTAGCATTGTATTATTGTGCGCATATAGACTAAACTGACTGTCGATCACACTGATGTGTGTGTAGCGAGCACGTGGCCTGGATTTTAAGGGCCTCCCCCTCCCCGATAGGCTGCATTAAAGAGGAAGTAAACCCAGATTGGGTTTACTTTCTCAATATACCGCTGTAATGTAGAAGCATAATGGGCTATTATGCATCGCATAGTAGCCCATTATGTGCCACTTACCTACAAATGAAGCCTACAATGTCCATCGCTGTCCCCTGTGCTGGCCGCGTCCATCTTCAGCCCCTCTTCCTTCCGTGGCATGCGCGCGGGAGCCGCCAGTCACGGCACAGTCACAGTGGAGGAACGGCACGGATGAACATGAAGTCGGCACAGCTACAACACTGCTGTACGGTTCAGGAGATATGCAAGGCACCTACAGGTAAGCCTGATCATAGGCTTATCTGTAGGTTAAAGTGGTTGTCACGAGTTGACAACCACTTTAATGGGCACTAATGAGGTGGCATTGATGGGCATTGGTAAAGCTGCATTTGATGGTCACTGGTGAGGCTGCATTTGATGAGCACTGATCAGCTGCATTTAATCGATTGATTTATTTGATCCAAAAGCTGGTTCGGGCGGGAAACTGCAATTTCCAGAATTAGCTGGTCTAGTAAAGTGTTGCATGCAAAATAGGGGGGTGGGGTATACATGGTCAGGAGGTGGAGTCAGGGGTGGAGCCGGGGGGGGCAAAATTAGATTTCGCCTAGGGTGTCAAAAATCCTTGCACCAGCCCTGCCCCATCACAGACACCCCCCATCACAGAATCCCCTCATCAGAGATCTCCCATCATCACAGATCCCCCCATTACAGGCTATTTCATCACAGATACCCCCCCCTCCCCCACCACCACCACCACAACCACCACCACAAATCATTACTGTGATCAGTGGCAGTGCTGGGGGGTTGATGGGATCAGTGATAGTGGTGGTGGATGGATGGGATGGGATCAGGGGCAGTTGTGGTGGTGGGGATTGGGTTCAGTGGCAGTGCTGGGTGCCAAAATCAGTGGCACTTACTTTCAGTCAGTTTCCACTCCTTTTCCTCTGCAAATGTTGTCTCTCGGGTCCCTCCGTTCCACAGAGCCCTATTAGGAGATGGGCTCTTCTCACACAGCATCTGTGCCCTTGTCAAGCTCCTCCCTCTTTACTGTACTGGGTCAACTGATTTGTGTTCCATCCCATGCGGCTCCCTCAGATAGGCCCATGACTTCCCAGGCAAGGAGTCGCACCTGCCCACACTCCAGACTGAGCCCTAGCCCTTCCCAGGCTTCTGACAGGAAAGAGAGGGCTTCTGGGTCCCTGCAAGCCACTAGCACTGATGGTGTTGGCTCCCGTCCTACCACAGCTCACCGATCCTCTGCCTGCAGCCCCTGGGGTTCATCCCAGCGGGTTCACTCATCTAATGAGACTGGACAGTCCTCTGTGGATTCCCGCTTTAGAAGTCCCAGGGTCTCTCAGATCCTGTGTCCCTCACTGCTGCCAGCCTCGGTACCTGGACATTTGACCGGACCGAGCAGCCCCCTGCACTAGTTCTGTGCTCTTGTTCTGGGCTGCCTGGGCCAGTGCTCTCCCCTCTCCTTCCCACTTTATGGAGCTGCCAGCGGTGTTTCCTGGCACCCTGCAGGGCTCCTCCTCAAGCTTCTCCCACTTTACTGTACCGGGTCTGAATGCAGGTGAAAAATTAAATGGGCAGACCCGGTGGAGAGGCTGTGTGAGCATTATGCTGTGTGGTGCAGTGAGTGTTTCCCTGTCCCAACCCGAGCTAACTAGAGAAGTCAGTGGGCCCCCCTGCACTTAGGGCCGTGTGCACCGCACACATGAATGACACCCTACTGCTTCTTGGGTGTCAATTTGCTATCCCTCTTAAACTTCTGCCTGGGACCCAGTGGGATCCATGGTAGGGCAGGCCCTGCAGGTGTCCCAATACTTTTGGCAATTTAGTGTGCGTATATATATTTGTGCTGGTCATAGCACAGAGTCTTAAAAAAACCTTTTTAACTGTGCGCTCTTTATCTTGTCATGATAAGTTTGTCAGTGGGATTCCAGTGAACACAGAATCCTGCTGGCAATTTTGTGACATAACCTTGTAGTACTGCAGTTACAAGTCTATTAACATTATTTTTTTACCGCAGCTCACATGAAACTAACATTTCCAATGCTATTGAAATCTATTTTCCTCTCAACAGGCAGATTGCACTATACCACCTGCATTCCCTGACACAGCCTGGTCAATTTTATAGGACCAGTAAATCTAATACAACCTTCTGTTACAGAGTCTGTACTTGGACCCACCAAAGAGTCTTCTGAGTGACTCACTTTATTTGTTTTTTATCAAATCGACAAACGTTATGGAATATTTCAGTGGATATAATGTGAATGTATTGCTTAGGCAGGCACTGGGTTACTTTGGATCAATCCGACTGTGTGGCAAATTTTAGGCTGCCCAAAGAGATTAGATGATGCCCCCTCAATGCAGGCTTTTAGATGGATCAGGGGCCAATTTTACGTGTGTATGGCAACCCCTGACACATAGATTTTTGAAGAACAAAAGAAATTGGATTGGTTAAAAAAACTCTTTACATGATTTCTTCTGTTTCTCCAAAATGAGACAGGATCAGAACTGTTGTACATGCCTCCTCCCTGTGGTGCCTTGTAAGAAGGAGTTAGGCTGAGTTCACACCAATGCGAATTGGATGCGGCTTAAACCGCATCCAATTCGCAGGACACTTGAAAACACATTGTTTTCAAGGTGTCCGGTTCACATATGAGCGGTGCATTCACACTACACATTGCACAGAAAAAGTGTGCGTTTTCTGTGCAATGTGTTGCGAATTCCCAGCCCGTTGTGTTCAATGGGAGCGCATCTAACATGGAGATGCACTCCGCACTGAACGGGGATATTTTCCCCTGCTCACGGCGCCTCCCTCCCCCCGCAGCTGCTGTGCTGTGAGAATGGACAGGAGCCGCTGAATGGCGGCTCTGCCCCTTCTCGGCAGCAGACAAGCTGGAATTCGCACCGGACTGGTGTGAATCCAACCTTAATGTGTTTTGATTTAGGATGACCTCCTCCTGATACCCCCATTAAGTGATGTCTCAAGTGTGTGAGATGGGCCAGTGCACAGCTGCAGGAGACTGGATGGCCAGAACGTATAATAGGCTGCACTGGTGGAGTATGCAGATACCTGAACACAAGTGACATGTGTAAACCTTTTTTGGACAGGAGATGGAGCTGTAGCGCCCCCATAGTATAGGTGCTTTTAATTTTGTAGATTTTTGATAGGAGAGGAAAAATCTAGTCAGGCCTGACTGTAAGTGCAGGCCTGAATGTTTTGATCTGGGCTGGGAGTGGCTCAGGGGTGGGGCTGGAGATGGAGGGAAGGTGCACTCCTTGGAGATTCCTCCTCTTGAGCTGGGAAAGCTCTAGAAGGAGGATGGATGAGGAGGTGTCACTTCCTGATGTATGACAAGGAGCCCTGATAGGGTTGCCACTTCATCCCTTTAAACCCGAACACCTATGAATTACACAGGTTCTGAGGCTAATTTAATGCAGATAAGGCACCAAGTGAGTTAAATTACCACCTTAAACAGCCACAGAACCTATGTAATTAATATGTGTTTGAGTTTAAAGGGATGAGGTGGCAACCATAAGCCTTGGCCAATCCACAGGCTGGGTTGTCAGGGGGCAGGCCTCCTTAAATACAGCGATCTGCCAGCAGGTGTCAGGAGAGTTCGGGTGGAAGAGATGAGAATGTAACTGGAGCTGCGGATCAGGCCTCGTCTGGGAGGGGAGCCCCCAGTCTGGGGGGGGATGAACCTGAGGCCTGGGGCTTGGGTGGAGCCAGGAGCGGGAGTCAGCTCCTGCAGTGGCACAAGGAAGCAGGAGAGCAGCTGAGATCTACATGGAAAGAAACTCTTTAAAGGATCCACTAAATAGTCGGTGA
The DNA here is from genome assembly GCA_018402905.1 of Glandirana rugosa. Taxonomy (NCBI): domain Eukaryota; kingdom Metazoa; phylum Chordata; class Amphibia; order Anura; family Ranidae; genus Glandirana; species Glandirana rugosa. Next base: position 1,020,474 of record BLSH010213347.1, on the reverse strand, counting down.
GTGGCGGCCCTGGGAGTTGGATGAGAAGGCTGAGACAGTCTGGGAGGAAAGCAAGCAGTCTGTAGAAGCCAGGAGGAGCCAACCAAGGGGAAGGAGAGCCACTGGACTGCAGGACAGGCCGGATGGGTTTGGAAGATGGATGGCCTGGGAGTTGTAGTTCATCCAAGACCCAGCTAGCACCAACGTACTTAGCTACACAAGAGAGGGTCCACGGTTTCATGGATGGGAACCTGTGACTCTTACCAACAAAGGGTGGTGGGTGGGCTGGGAGTTGTAGTTCATCCAAGGCCCAGCTAGCACCAACGTACTTAGCTACACAAGAGAGGGTCCACAGTTTCATGGATGGAAACCCGTGACTCTTACCCACAAACGGTGGTCCTGAGGCCTTGCTAGCGGCTGCAGTAGGCCTCAACATGTGCTAGCTGTGGTGAAGAGTAAGTGTCATGGAGGTCTGATAAATGTCCTTTTGGACCAGCAAGAAAGCAGAGTAACGGTCAGCAGGTAGTATGCTGGAGAGATGAAAGGACAAGAATAACAGTCAGCAAGTAGTGTGCTGGAGGAGAAGTGTATATACCGGAGGTGTATATAGAAGGTCCCAAGTTCAATTACTGGGCATCCCGCAGTCATCCCTAATCCCTATCCAAGTTCACACCCTAAGTAAAACAAAAAAACAAAGAACCTTCCTGTTTAGTGACTCCGGGTGTGTGGAAATCGTGTGATTGAGGTCAGCGGGCAGGTGGACCACAACTATCAGCCACTCTTGAGGGAGCACATGGCTACAGAGCCATAGTTTGCAACCACAGAATCACAATACAAAGCCTCATGAAAGTGTTACTCCCAACCACTATGGGGAAGTTGGTGCTGCATTGGATAGTGGATGGAGTCCTGGAGTTATGGCCCACAATCCATACATGGTGAGCAAATAAGGTGACTAAGGTAGATGGAGTGCTGGAAAGCAGTCCCAGGGTGGTCCAATGTTTAGGAAGTGAAGTGTGTAGGAAGGGGTTAATGTGTTTGCCTTTTGTTTGGGCTCCTCCTGGAAACCCCCTCCAGTGGGTGAGATCTCAATTCTGTACTCTCTGACAGGACTCTATATAAATAGTGGATGGTGTGGTTGGGGTGTAGAGAAAGCAGCATCATGGAATAATAGGACTGTGTCATTGGCATTCCATGATCTTCCCCTGGAGCGGGTTTCTCCTGGAGCTGGGCTCATTCGCCGTAGTGCACCCCGACCAAGGGGACAAGGGACTCGTATCTTGCCACTGAAGATGGCTAAAGACTGTTGTATTTGTTACCATAATGTTTGTCTACTGAACATGATGCTGCATAATGGAAAATGTGTCTTTCAAGGGTTCAATAAAAAAAACATGGACTTTTCTTTAGGCTGCAGCAATGTTATTCAAAGGGGATGCCTGAATACCTGGAAGGAAGCATGTGAAGTGGGCCAGTACACCTTTAAGCCGCAGGTGGCATGATAGGCACAACCAATAAAAGGTGCACTGGTATACAGGATGCTGAAATCAAGTGACAAGTGTAAACCTGGTTGGGCAGAACATTGGTGGTGACTATTGGAAGGAGGTCTACACCCTTATTGGTAAGTGTGGACCCCTCAAATGGAACACAAGTCAGCTGACCTGAGCCTCTATGTTACACGGGGCCCAGATGCACAGTGAGATCGTTAGAACCACAGCCTGCAACCATGAAACCAGAATACAAGACCTTGTGAAGGATCAACTCGAAACTAGAGGGATTGGTGCCAAGTTGGAAAGGGGGTGGTTTCCTGTGGCTTCAGGCCCATATGAACACATAGTGAGCGGATAAGCTGGAAAGCAGCCTGGGAGAGCTGCATACATTTGTAGGTCCCTAGCTGAGCAATGACAGTGTGGGACCACTAGCAATCTGCTTACAAGCAAAGCGAGAGGAGAGGGAGCTCTGGCAAGGGAGTATTAGTGTGTTGGGGGGCTTTACAGAGACATTGTCACCTTTCCTTGAATGGGCAAGGGGAGCAAGGTGACAGTGTCTCTTTAGGGCAGAAGTTAGGCCATAAGACATGGTGAGATATTCAGATTGTTCTTGCATATCCAACCCTACACTGATGTATGTGGCCAGCTTTACCCTGTGTTGCTGCTAGCAGCAAGGCTTGCAGCATAGGAGTCTGGTAACTGACTGGTGTGGACAGCTGCAAAAACAGTAAAAAAAATGGGCATTGTTAATGAATAACATACACATCTATGGCCATAATGTTAACCCTCTGCAATCTCCTGAGAGTGTTTTGTGTTTTGCCTGCACAACCATATGACAAATTTGCAGCTGCTATAAAGTCACTGACAGGGTGACAACCCTTATTATAAAGGATGCTTAAAAGTGACATTTGGAAGTTTTAAATTACATTACTGAACAGAAGTCACCTGTGTCTTTGAAAATAAGTTACCCGCCATGGCAACTTCGTTGCATATATACTCAGTCCCTTAGGGCTCATTCAGATGGCAGATTTGTGCCATCCTCTGTGCAGAGTTGCTGGCAGGTGTGCGTGCATTCACCTTGGAGCTGTGTGCAGGCAGCCTATAGAAGGGGATACACACGCAGCATTGGCACAGACACAATTTGACATGTGGGAAGGATGGGTTCACAGATCTGAACTGTTTGTGTCCATGCCGCTGCTGCATGTGCACCCACTTCTGTGGGCTGCCTGAACACACGCATCTGCCAACTGCTCTGCATGAAGGATAACATTAATCTGCCATCTGAATAAGCCTTACATTTTTACATAGTACATGTATATCTACTGATCAGGGCTGGCCCAAGGCATTGTGCTGCCTGGGACCAAGAGTGAAATGCTGCCCTGCCCCCCCCCCCCCCCAAAAAAAAATCACGCCCACCAAAAGGCCCCCACATCCATTATTTTATATCATGATAATTAAAACTAAAATTACATTTATCAGGAGGTCAGATTTACATGCAACAGCACCTTGTCTATAGGAAAAAATTATATGACATACCATTATGTTCAATTTCAAGGGGCGGGCTAGAGTAGTATATGGACAGGCTAGAGTAGTATATGGATGGGCTAGGGTAGTATATAGACAGACTAGGGCAGTATATAGACAGGCTAGGGTAGTATATAGACAGGCTAGGGTAGTTTAAGGGCATGCTATTGTAGTATTTATACAGGCTAGGGTAGTATATGGACAGGCTAGGGTAGTAAATGGACATGCTAGGGTAGTTTATAGACAGGCTAGGGTAGTATATAGACAGGCTAGGGTAGTATATGGACAGTCTAGGATAGTATATAGACAGGCTAGGGTAATATATGGACAGTCTAGGATAGTATATAGACAGGCTAGGGTAGTATATGGACAGGCTAGGGTAGTATATGGACAGGCTAGGGCATTATAGGGACAGGCTAGGGCAGGGCCGATCCTAGGGTCACAGACGCCTGGGTGCAGAAATATTTCTGGCGCCCCCACATGGGCGTGGTTATCTTTTTAACTCCTCCCCTTTACAAATGTTTCCATGGCAGCGACGTAAACACAGAGATGCTGCCCTAAGGAGTCTGTTACCTCAATATCCTCCCACAATCTCTTAACAATAAACAATGGTCAGAGACTGCAGACATGATACAGGAGATGGTCAGAGACTGCAGAAATGATACAGGAGATGGTCAGAGACTGCAGAAATGATAGACTGGTAGAGGACATAGTACAGTCGTCAGAGACTGGTAGAGGACATGGTACAGACGTCAGAGACTGGTAGAGGACATAGTACGGACGTCAGAGACTGGTAGAGGACATAGTAAAGACGTCAGAGACTGGTAGAGGACATAGTAAAGACGTCAGA
>BLSH010213347.1:996751-1014781 GCA_018402905.1 Glandirana rugosa | reverse complement strand
TGGGATTGGACAGGTATATGATGGGATCTGACAAATATATGACGGGATCGGACGGGGATATAACGGGATCGGACAGGTATATGATGGGATCGGACAGGTATATTATGAGATCGGACAGATATATGACGGGATCGGACAGGTATATGATGGGATCGGACAGAGGGATCAGAACTGCGAACATGGAGAGGAGAGAACTCTTACAGTTTGGCGCCCCGCAACCCGCGGCGCCTGGGTGCAGTGCACCCCAGGCACCCGCCCAGGATCGGCCCTGGGCTAGGGCAGTATATAAACAGTCTAGGGTAGTGTATGGACAGGCTAGGGCAGTATATAGACAGGCTAGGGTAGTATATGGACAGGCTAGGGCAGTATATAGACAGGCTAGAGTATTATATGGACAGGCTAGGGTAGTATATGGACAGGCTAGGGCAATATAGGGGCAGGCTAGGGCAGTATATAAACAGTCTAGGGTAGTATATGGACAGGTTAGGGTAGTATATAGACAGGCTAGGGTAGTATATAGACAGGCTAGGGTAGTATATGGACAGGCTAGGGTAGTACATGAACAGGCTAGGGCAATATAGTGGCAGGCTAGGGTAGCATAGGGGCAGGCGGAGCGGCCTGGGGGGGCAGTTGTCATCATGACACACAAAACTGCTGGAAAAAAAATCTTGGTTATCAATTTGCTGGGTAAATAGAAGAGAAGAAGGGGCAGCCGTGGTTCAATTTGCTGCCCCTCTCAGAGTGCAGAGTGGGTCCAATGGACCCCCTGGGGCCCATGGTAGGGCCAGCCCTGGTACTGATCCTAGTTGACTGGCATTGAGGAAACTGCCATAAACATTTTCATATACATGCAACCTTCAGTTAACTATTTCCAAAGCACATATCCATTACCTGTAAGGAAGATCTTCATGCCGCAGCTCAATACACATTGACACTGGAGAGTTAGAAACTTTTGTTGTGGTGTCTTGGTCGATAGTGCTCTCTGCTTCAACCTGAGCTTTCATGTCAACATGGAAGAAGGAGGTGTCAACTTCTGTCTTCAACTCGAACACAAGACCAATTCTGTTATAAAAGAAAACACATGGTCACATCCAGTGGTGAAGTTAGACATTCTTTCACCCAGGGCAAAAGACTTAGTTTGGCGCCCAAAGAGGACGGTGTCAGTAAGGCAGTGGATGGTGTCATTCGTTTTTATTTTTATTATTTTTTACATTATTTTACAAGCCCTGTTGGGAAGTTTTGGTGGAATATCAGGAGTCTAAACAGAACCCTAATGTCTCGCATTTCAGACAGAGAAATAGACTGAGGGCAGATTCCCCAGTACCTTTCTCTGCAGCCTCAGCTGCACTGGACAGTGAATGCATGGGAAGTGCTCTGTGCTGAGCGGCTTCCTGTTCATTCATGACCTGAATCATAGTAAACACCATTTGCTATGCTTCAGTTGTGAATTCACACAGTGAATGATTGGTATCTAGGGGGCACTAGTGCTTAGTAGGGGGGATAAGGGCACTGATGCTCAATGGGGATGGGATCAGGGGAACTGGTGCTCAGTGGGGGAAGAAGAGGGCACTGGTGCTCAGTGGGGAGACAAGGTGGTCACTGTTGTTCACTGGGGCAGCTAGGGGGGCACTGGTGCTTTGTGAGGAGACAAGGGGACACTGGTGCTTACTAGAGGAACAAGGGGGGCACTGGTGCTCATTGGGGTGACAAAAGGGGCACTGGTGCTCAGTCAGAGGACTCTGACACTGACCTGATGCTGACTATTGAAATATAATAGGATGTTATGGTGTACAGCACTTTGCCCATCATTAATTAGGGTCAGTGTATACAAGTGCTTGTGGATTGCATCAATTTGTGAAGTGCGTCTAAACTTTCTTTTGGATTTCAAGGGGGTCGAATCAAACTGACTTTATATAAAATACTTATGTACACCAACCCTTTCTAAATCTGTGTATAGGGGTTACAATCTTACATAACAATAATGTGTTGCTATAATATTCATGCTAATCTTTGTTTGACTGGACTAAACTAAAATACACATACCTGCAGCAGCTTTTAAAAGCTTGCAGCTGCAGGCATATGTATGTATATGTAGCACCCTGGTCCTAAACAAGGCTGCTAACAAATTTAGTTGTGCAAGGTCAGTGGTAACTAGCCTGGCTAATTGGGAGGGGATCCGCTGATTTTACCCTAAGCCTTAGTCTGGTGTAGTTCCTCTCTTCTGTCACAAGGTGGCATTGTGCCTCTGACATTAGAATGATGAATTACAGTTAGCACAGGTTATGAATAGATGGATTGTCTCAGCCAATCAGCAGGGGGTTTCTTTCCGCCCCGGGGCATGCTTGTATAACAGTGTAAATTTGCTGTCCTTTCAAAATAATTCAACACACAGCCATTAATGTCTAAACCACTGGCAACAAAAGTGAGTACACCCTTAAGTCAAAATGTCCAAATTGGGCCCAATGTGTCAATATTTTGTGTGCTGATGGATGTTGGAGACCTTGTGCTCCTCCACCTTTTATTTGAGGATGCCCCACAGATGCTTAATAGGGTTTAGTTCTGGAGACATGCTTGGCCAGTTCATCACTTTTACCCTCAGCTTCTTTAGCAAGGCAGTGGTCGTCTTGGAGGTGTTTTTGGGGTCATTATCATGTTGGAATACTGCCCGGCGGCCCAGTCTCCAAAGGGAAGGGATCATGCTCTGTTTCAGTATGTCACAGTAGATGTTGGCATTCATGGTTCCCTCAATGAACTGTAGCTCCCCAGTGCCAGCAGCACTCATGCAGCCCCAGACCATGACACTCCCCCACCATGCTTGACTGTAAGCAAGACCCACTTGTCTTTGTACTTCTCACCTGGTTGCCACCTCACACGCTTGACACCATCTGAACCAAATACGTTTATCTTGGTCTCATCAGACCACAGGACATGGTTCCAGTAATCCGTGTCCTTAGTCTGCTTCTCTTCAGCAAACTGTTTGTGGGCTTTCTTGTGCATCATCTTTAGAAGAGGCTTCCTTCTGGGATGACAGCCATGCAGACCAATTTGATGCAGTGTGTGGCGTATGGTCTGAACACTGACAATCTGATGCCCCACCGCTTCAACTTCTGCAGCAATGCTGGCAGCAGTCATACGTATATTTCCCAAAGACAACCTCTGGATATGACGCTGAGCATGTGCACTCAACTTCTTTGGTCGACCATGGCAAGGCCTGTTCTGAGTGGAACCTGTACTGTTAAACCACTGTATTGTCTGGGCCACCATGCTGCAGCTCAGTTTCAGGGTCTTGGCAATCTTCTTATAGCCTAGGCCAGTGGTGGGCAACCTGCGGCTCTCCAGCTGTTGCAGAACTACAAGTCCCATCATGCCTCTGGGAGTAATTGGAACTGCCAGCCTTGCAATGCCTCATGGGAAATGCAGTTCCACAACAGCTGGAGAGCCACAGGTTGCCTGCCCCTGGGCCATCTTTAGGTAGAGCAACAATTCTTTTTTTCAGATCCTCAGAGAGTTCTTTGCCGTGAGGTGCCATGTTGAACTTCCAGTGATCAGTATGAGAGAGTGAGAGCGATAACACCAAATTTAACACACCTGCTCCCCATTCACGCCTGAGACCTGGAAACACTAATGAGTCACCTGTCATCGGGGAGGGAAAATGGCTAATTGGGCCCAATTTGGACATGTTCACTTAGGGGTGTACTCACTTTTGTTATCAGCGGTTTAGACATTAATGGCTGTGTGTTGAGTTTGAGGGGACAGCAAATTTACAACCTGTACTCTCACTACTTTACATTGTAGTAAAGGGTCATTTCTTTAGTGTTCTCACGTAAAAAGATATAATAAAATATTTACAAAAATATGAGGGGTGTACTCACTTTTGTGAGATACTGTATATCTGATCTTCAGATTTATAGAAAGTGCACTTTGCGTTATCAGATTTTCGTTTCCTGATTATCGTTGCAGAGAAGCCCGGGCATACAGCCAAGACAGCTGATTGAAGGAAAAGCACACACCCACTCTACTCATTAGGTAGAAACTCTCAGCTCCGTTCGTTGTATAGTTCAGGGCTCTGCTTATCTATTTATAGCAACCTCCCCAACACAAAACTCCTATCATATGTAACAGAGAAGGTATCAGGCTGATAACAGAAGAATGCAGCAAGAGACAGCTATGAGACACAGTTCTTTGGAGAGAGATAAGAAAACACTGCTGATATATGTGCCCAGCTTAAATTTCATGAATCAGGTTTACATCCACTCTAAAATTCCTGGGCAGGGGTGAAGTTTTTCTTTAAGGCCTCATGCACATGCGTGTCAAACTACATGTGTCCAGATGTATTTGGAGCTCATTTCTAAATGCATCTGGAAGCATGTAATGCTTTTCTATGACTGCATGTACACCTAAATGTTCAACAGCATGCATTTAGTTTAGTGTTTACAAAAGAAAGAAATATGTGCATCCCAAGGCCGTTTAGCTTGGTTTTATACACCTAAATGCACTGTACAATCACCGGCCACTTTGTTTAGTACACCTTGCTAGTACGGGGTTGGGCACACTTTTGGCTTCAGAATTGCCTTAATTCTCAGAGATTTTGATCCATAGTGACATGATTGCATCACACAGTTGCTGCAGATTTGTCGGCTGCACATCCATGATGTGAATCTCCCATTCCACCACATCCCAAAGGTGCTCTATTGGATTGAGATCTGGTGACTGTGGAGGCCATTGGAGTACAGTGACCTCATTGTCCAGTGTTGAGATGATATGAGCTTTGTGACCTGGTGAATTATCCTGCTGGAAGGAGCCATCAGAAGATGGGTACACTGTAGTCATAAAGGGATGGGCATGGTCAGCAACAATACTCAGGTAGGCTGCAGCGTTTAAACGATGCTCAATTGGTACTGAGAGGCCCAAAGTGTGCCAAGAAAATATCCCCTACACATTACACCACAACCACCAGCCTGAATCATTGATACAAGGCAGGATGGATCCATGCTTTCATGTTGTTTATGCCAAATTCTGACCCCACCATCTGAATGTCTCAGCTGAAATCGAGACTCATTAGACCAGGCAACATTTTTCCAGTCTTCTATTGTCCAATTTTGGTAAGCCTGTGCAAATTGTAGCCTCAGTTTCCTGTTCTTAGCTGACAGGAGTGGCATCCGATGTGATTTCTGCTGATGTAGACCATCTGCTTCAAGGTTGGATTTGTTGTGCGTTCAGAGAATGTATTCTGCATACCTTGGGTGTAACAAGTGCTTATTTGAGTTAAGAGGAGTTTTTGAGTTGAGTCTGCCCATTCTTCTATGACCTTTGACATCAAACAAAGCATTTTCTGCCACACAGCTGCCGCTCAACTCGATATTTTCTCTTTTTTGGACAACTTTCTGTAAACCCTAGAGATGGTTGTAAATCAATAATTCCTAGTAGATCAGCAGGTTTTGAAATACTCAGACCAGCCCGTCTGGCACCAACGACCATGCAACGTCGCTTAAATCCCTTCCTCACCCATCTGATGCTCGGTTTAAACTTCAGCAAGTCGTCTTCAACACGTCTAGATGCCTAAATGCATTGAGTTGCTGCCATGTGATTGGCTGGTTAGCAATTTGTGTTACCAAGCAATTGAACAGGTGTACCTAATAAAGTGGCGGGTTAGTGTACATTTAAGGCCCCTTTCACGCATGCGGACCGATCAGGTCTGCCTGTTCGTTTTTCAGGTGGACCTGATTGGACACTCCATGCACCTTTATGGAGCGACGGATGTCAGCAGTGACATATCCGCTGACATCTGCCGCAATGTATTCATGGCCAAGTGGAAGGAGGATGTCGTCTATACTAATAGAAGACCTGAAGTGACCCTATGGGCAAGGTATATAGACGACGTCCTCCTCCTATGGGAAGGCACACGAGAGTCATTGGACACCTATATGGTCTCACTAAACACCAATAATATAGGTATAAGATTCAATTATGAAGCTAGTGAAGAAACTATACATTTTTTGGACCTCACTATCAGTATTGAGAATGGAGCTATTACGTCTACTTTTTTTAAGCCCACTGACCGCAACTCATTTATCTCAAAGGATAGTTGCCATCATCGGTCATGGCTTAACTCAGTCCCCAAGAGCCAATATATACGTCTACTGTAGTAGATTGGAGGCTTTTGATTCACAGGCCTCCATACTTACCAAGAGGTTCCTTCAGAAGGGATACCAGCATAAAGACCTATCAGAAACAATTACACAGGTGAGAAATATGGACAGAGAAACCCTACTAGCGGAACGGGTGAGATCAGGTGGAGAGGGACAAAACACGAACCCTAGGAAAGATTTTAGTACCTCTTTCGTTACCAGGTACTCACAACAGCATTATCAAGTAAAGAAACTCATTAAAAGACACTGGAATGTGATTAAAAGCGATCATATATTGGGCCCAGTTCTACCAGAACACCCCTAAGTGATCTACAGGGGGGTCCCCAAGTTTAGAAGTAGAATAGCTATCAATGTCTGTGATCCACCGAATCACAAACCAATGTTCTTTCAAAATTTGGTGGGTTTTTACAAATGTAACAGATGTTCAGTCTGCTCTATAAATGCCATAAAGAATAAAAAAAACACCCAATTTTTTTCCAACAGTAACTCTAGATCTTTTGAGATTAAATCTTTCATAACTTGTTCTAAAAAAAAATGTGGTTTACCTTCTAACATGTCCCTGTGGGCTACATTATGTAGGCAGGACCACAAGGCCTCTGTCTGTACGCCTTAACGAGCACCTGGGAAATATCAGAAGGGGCTTCAGGGAACACCCAGTGTCACGGCACTACCGAGAAAAACACAGTAGGGACCCCAAAGGAACCCAATTCCTGGCTATAGATAAATTAAAATTACACTGGGGAGGGGGCTCCAGAGTCAGAGAGATTTCCAAGTTAGAAATGCTGTGGATCTATAGTGTCAACAGTCTCAGACCTTATGGTCTGAACGTTGACATAGAGATCAATGCTTTCATAAATAATGCCTGACATGATTATCAATTTTTTATTCTGATTTGTACATTTGCGGTTTGCAGTAGAGATTCTTTCACATGGTGCTAATGTTTTATATTTAATCTATACATGTGGAATTAATGTTCACTACAATAGATCCTATATGGGGAATTAATGTTTATTATCTTTTGAGATTTCCCATATGGTGGTATTGTTTTAATTATATTTTATACATTTTTTGTACATGTAAAATTATTGTTTATTATTTTATGTACCGAGAATCGCTCCACTCGCTTCATTCGTTATATATATATATCGTAAAATATCAAATTTGGTCCCAGAAAATTATCATACCGTCAATATCACTATTAAATATGTGGTATTGTATATATTTTATAAACCGGATGATCACGGATGACTTGACGTGACCTGGTTATAACTCTGTGGTTTCTTTATATCACAAATGGGGCCTGGTTTGTTTCGGTCTATTATGCTCCCATACGGAGGTTTGATCTGTTCTCCGCCCTATAATTGTCGTCTAGACTGGTGGATGAGAGCGAGGCCTGGATGCATGTTTTTTCACGGCCCAACGACTGGCTTTCTAGTGAGCGAGTGAGAGCGAGGCTTGGTCTGATTGGTACAGCTTTTAAATGCGACGTGTCAGTGCGTCGCCCGTGCCCTTTGACAATGTCATCTGTGACGAAACATGTCGGGTGGTCTGACGCAGTGACATTGTCGCCCCACGTGACCCGGAAGCACGGGCGCAACGCAGATTAGCCGGCTCTGTTTGTTCTATGCGCATGTTCTATCTGGATATTGTAAGTAGCCATTTGGCTTTTTATTCTCAAATCTTAATTAAAGCAGTATTACACTATTTGGGCTCCTTCTCTATTCCTACATGGTGCCGAGTTGATAACCCAAGGGAAGTTGGAGTCACTAGCTGGCAGAGGATAGATGCCAGTGAATTACGTTCACCTAGTACGTTTGATTGTCAGCTGGAGGAGAATCGGATCTTTAAGCTTGCAGAGGCTATTCTGCTAGTGTTGTCCGTTTGCCTAGAGATAGGTAAACAATGGCGTTTTGGTAAGAGTACCCGATTTATATGATTGGTGTCACTTCATCTATCTACTCTTTGCACCTGGTGGAGGAAGCTTCGTCTAACATTGTTTTTTGGAAGTTTTCATATGGACTGTCTATCTGGAATTTGTTTCAATATTAATTTTTTTACGTTCATTTTATTTACGTTTATTACATTTTATGTTCTTATCCACTGGGATTTAATCACACTTATAGTTTTTTTGCGCGATTCTTTTTGTTATTATATGCTATTTTACATCCATCTGGTGGATCAGATCGATAGGCGGATCCGTTTTCATCCTATCCCCCATAGAGGACAGTGGGGATCTGACAGATCCCTCTTCGCACAGTGAGCGGAGATGGACCTGTCACCTGCCGGCTCAGTGGGGATCAGCGGATCGATTCCTGCTGAGCAAGCGGAGTCCGTGAAAATGGACAGCCCTGTGTGAAAGGGGCCTTAATGCAGGCAACTTGATCTGGAAAATATAATGTTTTTTTTATATTTCCCAGAACAATTTGCCAGGTCACTTGCTGAATTTAAATGCAGGAAGTCCATGTGAATGAGGGCTAAGCCATGTTGCCTGGCAAAGCATGCAGTTCACCAACCACAAAGGTAACTCTGAATAAGGGGATCAGTGTGTACCCCCTGTTATTATCAGTTGCCTCTGTAGGCAGCCTCTGAGGTAATAAGGGCACTGAAAATACTGCATGTGGTTCATACACTTTTGAAATATGTATATACTGTGGACAAGTTTCATTTACATTTATGTATTATACTGCATGTGCCCCATGGAGTACATTCAATTCAACGGAAAGTCAGACTGACAGGCTGCTGACAGGCTTTCTAATGAACTGAAGGGAGTTTGTGGTTTGCATGCCAAGGTAGCACTGTGTAACTATTTGATGGCTTCAGAAGAAAAGGCTGAGTGGTCCCAGTCATATGGAGGTCTCACAGGAGTGGGGTTGCAGGTCAATCAATGGAAATTCCATCACTAGACTGGCAGCCTATAGGCAGGGCCTTCTACTGAAGTAAATGCATAAGGTAAAAGTGTGTTAAAGTACACTTCTCATTAAATAATGGTCGGTGAGATGAGAACTGCCATTTGCTTTAATTATCCAATTATCTGCAGGAGAAGATCCTGATCTTTAAACCCCATTGCACATGAATAGATGTGCCAAGCATACTAGATTTTATTAAGATTTCCTTTATAAACAGTTTTATTATTAATGAACATACATTCCTCAAAAAGAACACAATTTAAAAAACTTAAAGTGGTACCAAACCCAGAAGCAAACGTTTATTATATTGCAGCTTACCAATTCTTAGATGTCATAGTTCCCAACTGTACCGGATTTCGAGGGACTGTCCCTGATTTGGAACAAAGTCACTCTGTCCCTCTTTGCTCCTCATTTGTCCCTCATTTTGACCTGAACTATATAGATGTATATAAAATTCACGTTTTATCTTTAAAAAAGTGATTCTCAGTGCTAAACCTTTCATCGAATTTCTAAATGTCTGCATTTATAATTTTCAAAAGCCAATATAAAGGAATAGTAGTGGTAAAAAAGCACTTGTGGGTTAAATTTTTTTTTGGATAATTCTCCTTTAAGGGGGTGTGGCAGGGGGTGTGTCCTATGCCTATATACATTTGCTAATAGCTGTCCCTCATTCTCATCTCAAAAAGTTGGGAGGTATGAGATGTGATAGCTGTATTAGTTTTCTTTTTTAGGCTTTCTTCTATTTTCATGGGGTCATCCTGTTAGTAAGTCTGTCATTTTTCAAAAGAACAAACTCTCTTGCTGATTGATCGATTACTGGGATGAGACAAACCATTTAACACTGGCATGGGGTGCTTACAATGATCAGTTTTATTTATTTATGTAAAACCCTTCTCCCGAAAGGAAAAATAAACAGTTTGCTGTAACAGATTAAAAAGTGTTAGCTGGAGTTTCGCTTCAATTTGTTAGTGAGTAGGAAGTAAACCCTCCCATCATTTTCAGCCAAGGAAGCTGCCATCTTGGCCTCTGTTTAATCTTCAACTGCCGTGATGCTGCACATGTGATCAGCTATGACTCCAGCCATTTGATGGCTTGGCTGTTTGTTTGAGAGCACAACCAATGTGACAGTTACACACCCGGCACCTGACTGGAATGTAACTGTTTTTTGAGCAGCTGTAAACCCATTGACTTAACAGTTTCTAAAAACAGTTACATTATCAGCATGCCAGGAATGCTGACTTTCGTATCTGCTTGTGCTGTTAGCCAAACTGTCAGATCATCAAATGGTTAACGTTATAACTGATCACAGGTGCAGCATCATGGCTGCTGCAATTCAAACAGAATCTAAGATGGCAGCTTCCTTGGCTGAAAAAGATAGGAGGGTTTAGTCCCGCTTTAAATCTGCTAGTACATCTAACACTCTCCTCCCCCCACAAAATGGAAAAATAGTGGACAAAATAATCCACGGAGGACCAACCCACTCGCTCAGGTCAATACACCAGGGGCTATATGGCCGGGGAAACAGTGCATAGGAAAATGAGGTACTGCAGGAAGCAAACCTAAAGTGCCATGTATAAGCCACCGCAGTGTGGATGGTTTAGAGTACATCAAGAGAAAACATGCTCAATTGTAGAAATATAAAAAGTTATCTTTATTGTAAATTCATAAAACATGTAAATGTAGCCTACTGTGCATGGAATAGGTAGGCACCGAACACTTCCACCACACTATGACAACATTGTCATATACACAATTAAAAACATATACGTCCGGACGCCACACAGCTCTCAACCATCCAACCATACCGACAAACCTATGGGGGCCACCCAACTGGGAATGGAACTGGTGTGTATGGGATAGCCGGGCAGGATAACAACGCAGGTTGTGTAATCCGGGGTCATGGCAGGCAGATAGACCAAGAGCACTTAGTAGGGAATAGTAGTCATGCAATGTCCAAAAAACATTGAGTGAGATCTCAGTAATACAAATATAGGATCCCAAATAAAGTACCTGTCTCTCAAATCAGCGTGCAGGTTGACACCACAGAGATGGTGATAGTCCACATGACAGTGAAAGTGAAAATGGGGGAATACACCTATCCGAGCCCTGATGAGCCTATTGATGCATCATCCATACAAGTACAGTCAAAAGTCATGATTGACCACAAGGGGTCAGATGGGATGAGCTATGGCTATGGGCTGTGTGCGGATGTACGGAGCTGTCTCATCAACCTCATGGTATCTTCTGGCAGCCGCCTAGTGGGTATTCCTCATCAGTAGCTGTGGGGTCAGAGCTGCAATGAATCAATGAAAATCGCTGGGAGAGGTTCCGCTGGAAGGGGACGTATGCCCGTGGCCATGCGCTATACGGTAAATCCTCAGCGGTACTCGTGGATGGATATCGCCGGCCGTGTATGCCTCGGAGCCCAGAGAGAGGGAGCTGGAAGCGTCAGGACATACCAGGCATGACGTCGACGCGTTTTGCTTAGTCAGGACTGGAGCCTTCTTGTGGTTGAATGTTTAAATACATTTTAAGTCATAACCATAGAACAAATGGGCTGGGACACTACATGTCAGGGAAAAGGCTGTAGAGATGGCGATCCTGCCAGCAATCATAATGGATGCCATAAGTGAATCCCGATGCGCATGAGCGATCGTGCGACCTGCGATCACGTGATGGGAATCTGCGTTCGCATCGGTGCGTGCTCCCGGGCACAACGTGACAGAAGGGAATTTCACCTGGGCTATAAAAGGACTATGTCTACCTGACTCAAGTGCAGGATTATCGTCAGATCTCCTGCGTTCCTGAACCCTGTATCCGTACTTGATTCCTGTTGTGACCCGGCTTGTTCTGACCTACTGCCTACTCTCCTGGATTATTCCTTGGCTTGTGCCTCTGACAATTCATCTGCCTATCTTCTTGTGTTTGACCCTCGGCTTGCTGTAAGGACTCTGCTTCTGCCTGATTCCCTGTGCATGACCCCAGCTTGCCTTGCAGACTTCGCTCCTGCTTGATCCACTGTGTATGGCTCCAGCTTACCACTTGGACCCTGTCTCTGCCTGAACCACTGTGTTTGACCCTCAGCCTGCTCAGCGGTCCCTGCCTTGCCTGGGTGCTGGAACTGGGCCTTCAGCTTATGCTTAAGGTCTTGTCTTTACCTGTCGGTCCTCAAACACCTGTTCGGATGACCCTACAGACTCTGGGGTGACCTGCTGCACATTCCTGCTGTGGTGATCTTCAGCTGGGCCTTTACTTTCGCTGCCATACACCAGTGCTTCCGGACTTCCAGTACATCTGTTCCTGGTCACAGTCATCGCCTCCTGCACCTGCCTGGCAATACAGTTCCTGTTGGTGACCTGTGCTTCTTTGTGCGACATACCCTCTATCTCACGCTCAAGGGTATATCGCACTCAGCCCCAAAGGGAGCCCCTCTCTGCACTTGGCTTCGAATCAGGTACGTGAAACTACAAGAGTCATGCACATGCACACATTCATAGCTTGTATTGCCGTCATGTCTAACTAAAAAAATAATACAGTGAAACCTAACATTACCCAGACTCCCATCTGCATATATCATAAAAAATAATACCTGAAAAATGGAAGGACCAAATAAATAAAGCAAAAGAGAAAATATCATCAGCTAAATTGGAATATCCCGGTTATTTCTCATACATAATCAGTCAGTAGGACTGAAAATACTGAGAGAGCAGAAAGACCAGACAAATGAAGAACAAAAATAGAAAACAAAAAACACCAAAAGAGGATACAGATGATCAGATTGGGGGGTCCCATTCATCGTTCGTACAAGAACAGTCGTTGAGATTGAAAGTAAGTATAGGTGAGATCAAATTTAAACCTAATTTGGGATCAAGGAAGAACACCTCTGCAAAGAGCATATCGGTACAAAATTCAGAGTAATTAAGAGCATGTCGGGGGGTGGGGGCAGCATAGGCATACCAAAACAATCTGCATCAGGAAAAAATAGTAGAGATATAGTGTGCAGCACAAAGGCCTCAAAGCGAGGATAATTAGAAGTTAATAAGACATCCAACAAGAGCCCCGGCTCACCGCCGTAAAGTCAAATGGAAAAAAGGAAATTGGCTGCACTCCAAGTTGAATGAATAACTTAACCGATTTATTGGACATCCGCCAACACTAGGACAAACAGACTAGATCAGGTTGGCATGTTTCACACTGAAGAGTGCTTTCTCAAAACCTTCACCAGCACAAAGGCCTTCCCAGGTGATAATATCAGAATACCACAGGACCCAATGTTTTGATACCCAGTGAGTGAAGTTATAGGAGATAAAATTATATATTTTTCACCAATCATAAATTACACTCTGAACCCTCCCATAAAAGAACGAGAATTATATGGTCAGGATACAAGGAAACTGAGTTGGCCAAAGAGCTGCATGGGTCCAATAAAGGAAATCTACCAATAGGTATAATAAAACCGCATAGGATAGAATAAAAAACATGTGAACTTATTAGAAAGACCAATACAGCTAGATTTGGAAGGGGAGAAGAGATGCCAGAAGAAAACAAGGGGCGGAGGGGGACACCTGATTAAACCGTGTCCAAAAATACCTGTAACTTGCGCTCTCTATTGAGGCCTTTCAGCACAAGAGAGTCCAATTTAAATATCCACTACTTCTCCTTTTTCAAAAGGATTCTATCAAAATCTCCCCGTTGACTACTCAATTTCAATGCACAAATGCCTTTAATTCGTATACCGTTGGGTTTAGAATCATGGTAGGCCATGAAGTGCTGAGCTAGAGGGCTCTTAGGTTCTTTGCGTCTTATATCACCTAAATGTTCGCCCATACATACCCACAATTGGCGTATTGTTTTTCCTTTGTAGGCTTTATTGCAGGGGCATGTAAGACTATAGTTGACCCTAGTGGTGACGAATTTATTAAGCTTGTAATCTTGAATGTGTTGTTGTTTCCTGTATCAGCGAATCTATCAGTTCTTTCAACATACTTACAAATTTGACAATGGCCACAGGCAAACATGCCCTTGGTCCTTGGGTATGTGGAGAGTCATGTATTGTCAGGTGAGGGGACATATTTAGAGCGTGTGAGAAGGTCAGATAGATTTGGAACTCGTCTGGCCACCATGTGGGGATAATCTCCCACTATTTTGGACAAAATGGGACACTGTGATAGAGAGGTCAGTGTTTTGCAAGGATGTCCTTGATTAATGGCCACTGTGATCCGTATTCCGTGATGAATCGGACAGGACCACCTTCTCTCTTTTCAGAGGCTTTTGATGACGCCCGATTTTCAAGGAGGGGGGCCCTCTTCTTGGCTGCTCTAAGAGTTCTGTGGGAGTATCCTCTCTCCCTGAAGTGTGCATACATCTCCTGAGCTTCTCTTTGAAACTCCCATCATCGGAACAATTTCTCCGGATACAGAGAAATTTCCAGACGGGTATGCCCTCCTCAAGGGGCTTGGGGTAAAAACTATCTGCTCCCAGAAAAATATTTTCCACTGTGGGCTTACGGCAGGTGGATGTTGCAATGGTACCATCATATTTAGAATTTTTTAGGTCAAGGAAGGACATCATGGTTTCACTAGAGACATAGGTAAGTCGGGTATTCCAGTTGTTACTGTTTAGATCATTGATAAATGTCTCCAGATCCTCCATGGTACCCTTCCAGATTATCATCTATGTAGCGTACCCAAAAATGGCCATATTGTTTAACCACTTCAGCCCCGGAAGTATTTCACACTTTAGGACCAGAGCACTTTTTGCGATTCGGCGCTGCGTAGTTTTAACTGACAATTGCGCAGTTGTGCGATGTTGTACCCAAACAAAATTTGCGTCCTTTTTTCCCCACAAATAGAGCTTTCTTTTGGTGGTATTTGATCCCCTCTGCATCATTTCTGATCCCCGATATAAACAAAAGCAGAGCGACAATTTTGCAAAAAAAACTATTTTTCTTACTTTTTGCTAAAATACAAATGCAAAAAAATATATATATAAAAACTTTTTTTTTATATTCTTCCTCCACATTTTTGGTAAAAAGAAAATTGCAATCGGCGTTTATTGGTTGGTTTGTGCAAAAGTTGCCGCGTTTACGAATGATGAGAATTTTTGTTTTTTTTTTTTTTGTTTTTTTTTTACTGGTAATGGCAGCAATCTGCGATTTTTAGCAGTACTGCGATATTGCGGCGGACATGTCGGACCATTTTGACACTTTTTTGGGACCATTGGCATTTATACAGCGATCAGTGCTATAAAATGCACTGATTACTGTGTAAATGCCATTTGCAGTGAAGGGGTTAACCTGGAGCGGGCGCTCTAAGGGTTAACTGTGTTTTAACTATATTGGTGCTGGGCTGGCAGGGGGATGGGAGTGATTACTGCTTCCATATACAGGAAGCCTGTGATCACAGCTCTTCCCCCTCTATGAGAACGGAGATCCGTGTTTACATACACGGACCTTCGTTCTCTCACTGTGCGGGGGCCATCGCGGGTAGCCGGCGGCGATCGGGTCCGTCCTACCCGCTCCCAAGCCCCCCCGAACACAGTGACCCCGCGCTCACAATACTTGTTATTGCGGCCACCGCCCTGTGTTGGCATTTCGCAATAACGAACCACCTTGCCGCCGCCACCGGCGGCGGGCGGTCGGCAAGTGTTTAAAGGACCATAGATGATAAACAACAAGCTCCTCCCACACGCCAAGATGTAAACAGGCATATGAGGGAGCCCAGGATGCGCCCATCGATGTCCCTGATAGCTGCTGGAAAAATGCATAATGAAATTGAAAGTAATTATTATGTAGTGCAAATTCCAGCATTTTAAGGATAAATTCATTCTGATGGGCCATCTCTGGGTAGAGCTTGTTGAGATAAAAGGAGACCGCACAAAGGCCCCATTTGTGGGGGATCGATGTGTATAAAGATTCCACATCGATCCCCACAAGGAGCCAGGTTTCCTCTATCTTGATGTCCTTCAATTTAATGAGGACATATTTCGTGTCCCTAACGTATGATTCGGGGGTGGGCACCATGACTTTGAGGAGGGCATCCAAGTACTTTCCAACCCTATCCATCCTTATAGGGAAGATAATAGGCCTTCCAGGGTGGGGTAGAGGCATTCTTATGGAGTTTTGGAATTGTATAGATGACTGGAATGTTGAAGTTAACCACACTGAGATAATTACATTCCTTTTTACTGAGGAGATCTGCCTCTTGGGCGATTTTAAGTTTAAAGTTGAGCTCCTCAACCATTGCAGGAAAAGGGGATGACTGTAGTTTACTGTAAGTCCTAGGATCACCAAGTTGTCGTCTTACTTCTTTTACATAATCATCCTCGTTAAGAATACCTCCCTTGTCACTTTTCTTTATGATAATGCCCTTGGCATTATGTAATTCTCCCAGTGTGACCCTTTCTGCTCTGGTAAGATTATCAGAACAGAGGGAATTCCAGTCTAAATTCTTTAATTCATTACAAATCAAAGTGTTGAACTGATGGATATGTCTGTTCTTAGACGGGGGGGGAGCATCCGATTGGATTTAATACTCAGCTCCACCTGTCTAAGAACAAGCAAATCACAATCAGAATCCATGGGATATTCAACTTCACACGATCCCTCCTCCAGAAGGGCCAGAAGCTCCGCTAGGGCCCTCTGGTCTTCCTCCTGCATTACTATTCATGCAGTGTCATCAAATTTTCTATGCTCATGTAGATAGCGAAAGAGAACTTTTCGTAAAAAACGATGGTCTGCCTGCCATGACCCCGGATTACACAACCTTCGTTGTGATCCTGCCCGGCTATCCCATACACACCTGTTCCATTCCCAGTTGGGTGGCCCCCATAGGTTTGTCTGTACGGTTGGATGGTTGAGAGTTGTGTGGCGTCCGGACATACATGTTTTTAATTGTGTATATGACAACGTTTTCGTAGTGTGGTGGAAGTGTTCGGTGCCTACCTATGCTATGCATGGTAGGCTACATTTACATGTTTTATGAATTTACAATAAAGATAACTTTTTCTATTTCTACAATTGAGCATGTTTTCTCTTGATGTACTCTAAACCAGTGTTCCTCAACTCCTATCCTCAAGGCCCACCAACAGGTCATGTTTTCTGGATTTCCATTATTTTGCACAGGTGATTTGATCAGTCTCACTGCCTTAGTAATTACCACAGCCGATTTCTCTGAGGGAAACCTGAAAACATGACCTGTTGGTGGGCCTTGAGGACTGGAGTTGAGGAACACTGCTCTAAACCATCCACACTCTGGTTGTTTATACATGGCACTTTAGGTTTGCTTCCTGCAATACCTCGTTTTCATATACTCTCCTCCCCCCAGACTAACGATGTTGCTGTCCAAAGGTGCCCCCTGTGGTCCTTCATCCAGAATGGAGGCACTCGAATACAGGAGTTTTGTTACTGGCCAGATCATCAAGGGAAAGAAGAGGGGAAAAGCCTAAAAAAGAAAACAAATGCAGCCACCAAAATCTTATGATTGATAAGCTGCAATAGATAATATTTTTGGTTTGGGGTTTAATACTGCTTTAAAAGAGAAGTATGAGTTTGGTTTTTTTGCAGATTCATACTTACCTAGGTGGATGCTGCATCTGTTCCCTGCCGGCTCTAAGACTGAGAACCGGGCAATCAAACACCACTGATTGCTCGGTTCTCAGAGCTCCCCATGCAGAGAGCTGCTGACTGGCTGAGCCGGGTACCCCTCCAGGCATGTGAGCAGATCCCGACCATATGGTTGCGATCTTACCTGAGCCTGCACTGGCTCTGTGATGTCAGTCAACAGAGGGGTTCTCCCCATTGTCTGCTGGAATGGGTCACAGGAGGGCAGAACGAACTGCACTCCTGTAAACCACAGGAGAAGTACTGTACTTCTCCCTTTAAGGACAAGTGAATCTGCTGGGTTTCACATACACTTTTATGAATCTAGTTCATAGACTCAAACCCCATTAAAGTTTAATGGGGGGGGGGGGGGGTA
>BLSH010213347.1:979020-996741 GCA_018402905.1 Glandirana rugosa | reverse complement strand
CAAACACCACTGATTGCTCGGTTCTCAGAGCTCCCCATGCAGAGAGCTGCTGACTGGCTGAGCCGGGTACCGCTCCAGGCATGTGGGCAGATCAACAGAGGGCTTCACCCCATTGTCTGCTGAAAATGGGTCACAGGAGTGCAGAACGAACTCCACTCCTGCAAACCACAGGAGAAGTACTGTACTTCTCCCTTTAAGGACAAGTGAATCTGCTGGGTTTCACAAACACTTTTATGAATCTAGTTCATAGACTCAAACTCCATTAACGTTTAATGGGTGGAGGGGTAAATTGGGCAATGGTGTTATTCAATTTTGCAGGGTTGTAAGATTAATAATCACTCTATTGTAAAATAAAATGCCTGGGCCATGGAGGACATGTACTGATACCAAAATTAAAAATATAATGCAAGTGAATAAATCAGTATCTCCCCTTGCACACAACTATCAGCTCTTCCTAAGGATATTCCTAAGCACAGCCCTATTGACTTCAACAAATCTGAAAGGCAGTGCTGCCTGTCAAACTTGGCATGCTGAGTTCAATTTGAAATGGAGTGTTTACAGTCCCCTGTAGCTGCATGTTACATTTCAGGAGGGCCTGTTATACCGCCCCCTGACCACCCTTGTCAAAGAGGCCTAATAGTTCCTACACCCACTGCCATTATGGATGCTCTGAGCCCACCCTAGAAAGGCAGACTGGGTTATCCACTCCATCAAAGGTATTGGC
Organism: Glandirana rugosa; assembly: GCA_018402905.1. Taxonomy (NCBI): domain Eukaryota; kingdom Metazoa; phylum Chordata; class Amphibia; order Anura; family Ranidae; genus Glandirana; species Glandirana rugosa. The sequence continues at coordinate 996,017 of BLSH010213347.1, read as the reverse complement.
ATTTGTCACTCAGCTGACTGGGAAAAGGGATTTGCACTACGATATAAGCTGCTACTTATTTCTGGTGGGGAATCTGCAAAGCTTTTGGCTAAAAGTTTGCGAATCAAGAACTGCATAAATCCCAGCAATTTGCCAAAAACCTAGGCTTGCAGTAACCCGAACATCATCCCTATAAAAGACCAATTTAGATATGATGATTTGCATCTTTTATCAGTTCTTTTTTGTTATGTATAGATAACCTTCAAAAATAAACCATCATATTTATCACATAGTGGTGAACGAATGGGTAAATCAGGCAAATCCGAATATATTTTGATCCTGCTGACTATATGCATGCTGATTTGTCAAATCTACAGTGGGTCATAACTCATGAGTCGATTTTACTTTAATTCCTGAATACTGCAGATAAAACATACATGCACATAACATTCCGCTTAATCAAAAATGAGGAAATCGCAAATTCTCCTAAAGCAATCACCACCATTCATCATGGACCTTGTGCAAAAGACAGTCCTGTGTTTGTTAAATAAAGTGGATCTCAGCTATGTCTCCAGCATTTGATGTGCTTTGCATTTACTGGCAGTGATATATATTTTATAAAGATATGACACATTATTTAATAGGATAAAGCATCACACAGAGACTGCTAAGTTAATGGGTTCACTTTCAAGTTTAAATCTCACAAAGATCATCTAAAACAGCATGTAAATTTATGACTCCTATCAATTTCAGCCATAGCGCTGCAAAATTCGGAAGTATCTGGAGATGTACCAATAGCTCCATCTTGTGGAAGTATGTAAAATATGCAGTCAGGTCAACTTAAAGGAATCTATACTAAGAGAAGGTGGAGACTGCCATTGCTGACTTGTCATATGAAGCTGTTACTTTCTTCACATTAAGGGTCCATGCACACTGGGTATAAAAAAATGCTGCTTATCCAGGTGTTTTGTGTTTTTTTTTTCTTCAGCCTGTAAATGCAACTCTGTTAGCCTATGGGGTTGATTTACTAAAGGCAAATAGACTGTGCACTTTGCAAAGTGCAGTTGCTCCAGTACTTAGTAAATGAGGTAAAACTTCACTTTGTAAAGAATACCCAATCATGTGCAAGGAAATTTAAAAAAAACAGCATTTTTGCTTGCACATGATTGAATGATGGAAGTCAGAAGAGCTGCTCATTTACTAAGCTCTGGAGCAACTGCACTTTACAAAATGCACAGTCTATTTGCCTTTAGTAAATCAACCCCTATGTGTCTATACACATTACGGAGCTTACAAGCATATCTTTAGAGAAGCGTTTAGAGGCAAAACAATTAAACATTCAGAATCCTTTTGAGAGGAGCTTTTGAGCAGAAAAAAATGCTTAATGCTCATAAATATGCATAACTGAGCCTAAACATGGCGTTTAGGAGTGTTTGGCGTTTTGAAGTGTACATTGATTATAGTGAAAAATAGTGAGGGGAGTGTTTTGGAAAAAATGCTTGTAAAAGCAAATGCCCAAAATATGAGCCACTATGAATGCCGATTTTTCTGCCAGAGGTTCTGCCCTTTTTTCTCTCCATAGTGTGCATGGACCCACACGCTGATCAATAACTTCAGTACATTCAGGAGATCCAACATTTACTAATCTGATTCTGCATAATCGTTCAAGCTCAGAAAGTACAATGTACTAAAGCCAGATCAATATGTACTGTAGAAAATAAAACTAGCATTTTTTTAACCACCTTAGCTCCAGAAGATTTACCTCCCTTCATGACCAGGCCATTTTTTGCTATACGACACTATGTCACTTTAACTGACAATTGCGCGGTTGTGCGACGCTGTACCCAAATAAAATGTATGTCCTTCTTTCCCACAAATCAGGCTTTCTTTCATGGGTATTTGATCATTTCTGCGTTTTTTTTATTTTTTGTGCTATAAACAAAAAAAGACTGACAATTTTGAAAAAGAAAACATTTTTTACTTTCTGCTGTAAAACATATCCAATTAAAAAAAAAGTAAAAAATCGAATTTCTTCATCAAGTTGGGCCAATATTTATTTATTTATTTGTTTATGTATTTCAGGTACTTATATAGCAATATGTATTCTGCTACATATTGTATATTTGGTAAAAAAAAAATCCCAATAAGTGTATATTGATTGGTTTGCACAAAAGTTATAGCATCTACAAACTATGGGATATATTTATGGAATTTTTATTTTATTTTTTTACTAGTAATGGCAGCAATCAGTGACTTATAGCAGGATTACGATTGTAGCACCTTCTACCATGGGTAGGTGCTTAGGAGTAGATTTTTTTTGAGTAGGCAAATTTAGTCAGGCCTGATTGTTTTGATTCTGGGCAAGGGAGTGGCCCAGGGAGGACTGGAGACTGCAGGAAGCAACACCCCTTGGTTACCCCTCCCCTCTTCTTCAGAAAGTTCTGGAAAAGGGGATGGGAAGAGGAGGTGAGGCTTTCTGATGTATGTTAAGGAGCCCTGACCAATCCCCAACTTGGATTGGCAGGGGGCAGACCTCCTTTAATACTGTTGTCTGCCCAGTGGGGGGGGGGGGGGGGAGTTTGGGTGTAAGTGATGGAGATGGAATAGTGTGGAGGCTGTCAGGGCCTGAGGGAGCCTCTAGTCTGGGACGGGGTGACCTTGGCCTGGGAGAGCTCAGGTGCAGCCAGAAGGAGAGCATGAGATCCTGGTGGAGAGGCACAAGGGTGAGCAGAAAGGAGAGAACACTATCAGAGAGATCTCTGTGAGGAACTACAAGTAACAGTGAGTGACACAGCCCAGGGGAGTGGAGATGCACAAAGCAGATTGGGAGGAAGACAGCCTGGAAGAGGTGCAGGAAGAGACTGGGATCTGGTGTCATGGGCAGTGTGCGGATGGGCTGGGAGATGTAGTCCATCATGGCTAGCTAGCACCAACTAACTGACTTTGCTACACAAGGGGAACCTCAACCCCCATACCCACAAAGGGTGGTCCGGAGGCCTGATAAATCGACATCAGGCCTCACATGTGCTAGCTAGGCTGCACAAGTCTGCTTGGAGGTCTGGTAAATTTCCTTCCAGGTCTCACCAGTGCTAAGTAAGAGTTGTGCAGGAGAGAGGAACCAGGAGTTGTCAGCAAAGCAAGAAGTGTGCTGGAGAGAGTTTAGAGAAGTGTATATACTCAAGAGTGTATATAGGGGTCCCGTGTACAGAACTGTTAATATTTGGGCATCCCATAACTATCCCAATCCTTATCCAAGTTCAATCCCCAAATAAAAACAACAAAAACAGAGTAAGCCTGTTTTCTGACTCCGGATGCCAGTAGGAGTGTGATTGAGGGCAGTTGTGAGTAGGTGAACCACACTAATTAGCCACCCCTAACAGGCCATTGGCTACACGATATTGCGGCTGACAATTGGACACTAACTGACACTTTTTGGGGACCAATGGCACTAATACACTACACTACATACAAAAATATGCACTGTCACTGTACTAATGGCATTGGCTGGGAAGGGGTTAACATCAGGGGGCTCAAACGGTTAAATGTGTGCCTAGCCTGTGTTTTATTACAGTGTGAGAGGTGTTTTTACTAGGGGCAGACATGGATCCTAGTCCCTGCTTTGCAGAGACACAGGATCCATGCCTTCCCTCCTGTAAGAACAGAAATTTGCCTTGTTAACATATGCAGAATGCTGTTCTGCCTTTCTGCATGATGATTGGTGGGTGCCGGCGGGCATCATGCCCGCAGTACCTGCCAATCAGCTCCCTCTGTGTATAATCACAGAGGGATCGAGCCGCCGGCAGCTCACATTTGCCAAGTGTGCCAAGGTGACAATGTCTGGTTTCCCAGAGCAACCAGTATATATATAGCATAGTGCCAGCTGAAGGTGTGCTGCTTGCGGCTTCACAACTGGTTGCCCGCTGTGCACGCACATACCGTGCTGTGCTTTGTGAATGGTCCCGCAGTCTTCTGGGACCTGTGACGTGTCCCGGAAGACTGAGGGGAGGGAGGGGGAGAGGAGAATGGAAGTGGGAGTACCCCCCCCCCCCCAAAAAAAATGACATGCCAAATGTGGCAGAGGAGGGGGAGGAGGACTTAAAGCGGAACTTCCCCTTTTGGGTGAACTTCCGCTTTAATTTCACTTCCTTTCACAAACTGATGAACAATAAAATCTGGTTCTATAGTCTCTAGTTCTTTTTAGCTGCTAGGGTAGTCCTACGACACTCCAAGACATCCCATACCCCAAAACAGAGTGGCTCTCTGAGCTTGTCCACCTCCAATGGATGGAGAAACTGAGCACCAGACTTCATGACAGTTACGCTACAAACATGAACACATTGGGCATCTTTTTCTTGGGATTGGCACTATTTAAAATAAAAGTACCTTTAAATAAGAATGATCATCCATGTGCGGTTCTTTGCGCCCAACTCATTCCCCCCCTGGACACTCCATTTTTTTTCTACTCTTCTTTCTTCCTTTCTCCCGATTTCTTAATTCCCACCCCTCAGCTTTCCCTTTTTTCTATATACGAGGAGTCTTTAAAAAGTTTCTGCACTTTTTTTTTTAACTCCAATGTATATATATATATGGGTGAAGAAACTTTTTGAAGAACCCTTGTATATTCTATCTACTTCTAATGCAGCCTATTGGCCATATGAGGTGACAAGACAACACCCCAACATCTTCCTTTATCTGGGTTCTTCCCCTATTTCTGGGTTTCACTGTTTATTCGGAATTGGCGACTTTTCATGTATTGTCTCTTCATAATTTTCCTAGGTTACATACAAAATGTCCCTTGTAATATTCAGGAGATGTAGCACCTCGGGAACAGGTGCAATAGCCGTTTAACTTAAACATAAACATTTTTAGTTTTTTTTAGGCAAACACAAAAGAGCTTCCACCAGCAAAACAAACTTCAGAATATACAACAAAAAAGGTCCGCTTATCTTCAGCACAAATCAATAAGCAAAAATCCTGGAAGGTTTTACCACAGGATTAGCAGCATTCAGCTTCAGATGTTTTGTAGCACCCATGCAACACAGAGCCAGGTCTACTCTTAACTCCTACACACACCACACCTAATACTAAAGCCTCGTACACACGGTCCGATTTCGGACAACAGAACGTCCGTTTTTTGTTGGATGCTTGTCTCGTATTGAAAGTGAAGAGCGTACTAAGAATACGAAAATTTTCATACTACCGAACTCAACGTCATAAGTGACGTAATGTTACGAAAACCATACTAACGGAACGAAAATCAGACGTTGCGTTGTCATAAGACACATATTTACTAGTCTGCACATCCAGCTTTTGTCTGATGAAAAATCAAAATCGGCCGTCGAAAGGAGCGTACTAACAGTAAGAATTTCGGACGACAGGCCGTCGAACGAAAATTCCTGTCCGAAATTCACATCATGTGTACGGTCTTAAGAGCTTCCTGTTTTATGTGCTGCTCCCTGGAGGCTGATTAACCCCCAGGCAGCGTTGCCAACCTCCCGCAGCATTTTTTACTGCCAAAACATGGAAAATTTACTGGCAGAGCACATTTTCTACTGACAACCTTAAAAATAACAGAGCTCCTATTAAAAACTAAGACAATTGATATTTAAACACAACATGGAAACACTAACAATACCCATATCAAGTAATTTTCCTGGTTTACACTTAAAAAGTCAGCTCAGCATAACAAATTATCAGACCCTGATATTTATACACAGTTGTAAAATTCACGGATTTTTACAAACTGTCAGTAAATTTACTGGCGGTTGGCAACCCTGCCCCCAGGGACTGGAGTCCCCGTAGTCAGGAGTGGAGGTTCTTTTCCTACCCGAATGCCACTCCGAACCTCCAAAACTCCGGGTCCCAAATACATCTCTACTAATACCAAGAGGACTACGAGTCAGTCCTCTCCTTTACATGACTACCCCGGAATTACTCACCCATCACAGGTGTGACCCCGAGTACACACTCATAACCCAAATATTGGTGCCACGTAGCACCCGTACAGGACCCATCCTTGGCGTCCTGTACTCCCTGTTTACACACCTTGTACTGCTGTGAAGGAATATGCCCCCTTTTGAGCTGCAAAAAAACTTAATTGAAAATGTATTCTTAAAAAAAAAAAAATCTGATTGATTGCTAAGGTCTACAGACCACCATTGCTTCACCAGTCCTTAGTTGTGTTATATTTAGAATTCTGAAAATGGCACACATAACAAATCTTTCACTTAAATATATTCCCTAACAGTCACAACAAATATAAATCTAATTTGTGTGGAACAAATGCCTTTACTACCCCAGATATTACCTTGTAAATGTAGCAATTACATCATCACTGAGCTTTACATAGCTTGTGCAAAGAGCAGAGCTATGGAAGGGGCCCAGCAAGCCCATCCACTACTGGCTGCCTGCAGACAACTATAGAAGGGGATGGAGACAAGACCAATCATTCTGCACAAGTAGAGAAAGCAGCAGTGACTGATCTACAGTATACTACATATAAAAACTGAGCAGAGGTAAAGTTTCACACTGGATTACTGCACAGATCTGGAAGAAATACACAAAGGGGTTGATTTACTAATGCTGGGGGAGTACAAAATCTGGTGCAGCTATGGATGGTAGCCAATCAGCTTTTAACTTCAGCTTTTTCAGTTGCACTTTAAAAAAAAAAAAGGTGAAAGCTGATTGGTTTCTATGCAGAACAGCACCAGATTTAGCACTCTCCAGTGTTAGTAAATCAACCTCAAAGCATACCAAGATATGAGTAAGTATACACATGATCAGGGACGGTACAAGGAAGGGGCGGAACCATTTATTAGAGGAAGGGAGACCCTGGAGAGGTGTGCAGTGTGCTGTACACACCGGCTGTGCTACATAAATAGCCTGAAATATGTGCCAAGCGCGCTCCTGCACCCTGCACAAGCCCAAGACCAGACCCGTCCTTCACCGGGGCGTCAGGCGGAGTGATCTCCACCCAACAGGTGCTTCCTTGTCCTGGCTGGCGTGACGTCACTGAGAGGCCGGCCCGGGAGGTGGGATGGGAAAGGAGTACAGAGTGCTGCCAGTGCTGCCCGCCGGAGCTGCGACCTGGGACCTGCGCGTGATATTGAGGAGGAACCAAGCAGTTCATCACACACGTAAGCAGATTGCCATCTGCAGATCACATAATTAACTTTGAGGGAGTTTGCTTAAAGTGGAGTTCCACCCAAAAATGGAACTTCCGCTTTAAGCACTCCTCACCCCCTTACATGCCACATTTGGCATGTCATTTTTTTTGGGGGGGGGGGAGTGTGTCCCCAGGTTTCAGAGGGACTTCCTGTCCCTCTTCCACCTCGGGGCCACCTAGGCGACTCCTCTCCTCCTAGGCGGCCCCTCCCTCCTGGTAATCTTCTGGGACACGTCACAGGTCCCAGAAGATTGCCTGGCTACTAGGAACGAGCAGTGCGACTCGCGCATGCGCAGTGGGTGCCCGGCTGTGAAGCCGGGCCGGGTGCCCACACCGGGGTTGTCGGGAGGAGCGGGGAGACGAGCGAGGCTTCGGGAGCAGCCGTCGCTGGACCATGAGACAGGTAAGTTACTGTTTATTAAAAGTCAGCAGCTACACTTTTTGTAGCTGCTGACTTTTAATAAACAAAACAAGTGTGGAACTCCGCTTTAATTAGCTTAATTAGCAAAGTTATTTGTACTATGAGCTGCATTATTGGCACCAGTGGGTAAATTGACACTGGTGCCACTAATGCAGCACAAAGGGGTTAACTTACTGACACTGGTCACTAATGCATCAGTGACAGTACATTAACCCCCTTTCCTGCTGCATATTACAAATTATTATTATTATACAGGATTTATATAGCGCCAACAGTTTGCGCAGCGCTTTACAATATAAAGAGAGACAGTACAGCAACAGTACAATTCAAAACAAGAGGGTTAGAGGGGCCCTGCTCCTGCGAGCTTACAAATAATATTGCTAATTAACCACTTGCCAACCCAGTTACAGGCAGTGGCGAAGCTAGACATTCCTTCATCCGGGGCAAAGACTCAGCAACAACAATGCACTAAATATTGAGGCGGTTTAAAGGAGCACGGTTAATAGAGTTTCAAGCGGTATTAATCTCAAAAGCAAATATTTATTTTATTGCAGACTACCAATTCTTAGATGTGATGGCTTCATTTGTTTTCTGTTTTAGGCTTTCTTTGCTTTATTTTCACCTGGTAATCCTACCAGTAAGTTTGCTGTTTTTCAACAGAACAAGCTGTTCCGCAGATTTAGCAGTTAGAGGATTGAGAAAACCATCTATCGTTGACAGGAGTGCTTACAATGATCAGATTTATTTACTGTTTTAAAATTTTGTCAAGAGAGCGCGGTGTACAGGAGAGCGCGATGTACAGGAGAATGCAGAGAACAGGAGAGTATGGTGTACAGGAGAGCGTGGGTGTAAAGGAGAGCATGGTGTACAGGAGAGTGCAGAGACCAGGAGAGCGCGGTATACAGGAGAGTGCAGAGAACAGGAGAGTGTGGTGTACAGGAGAGTGCAGAGAACAGGAGAGTATGGTGTACAGGAGAGCGCGATGTACAGGAGAATGCAGAGAACAGGAGAGTATGGTGTACAGGAGAGCGTGGGTGTAAAGGAGAGCATGGTGTACAGGAGAGTGCAGAGACCAGGAGAGCGCGGTATACAGGAGAGTGCAGAGACCAGGAGAGCGCGGTATACAGGAGAGTGCAGAGAACAGGAGAGTGTGGTGTACAGGAGAGTGCAGAGACCAGGAGAGCGCGGTATACAGGAGAGTGCAGAGACCAGGAGAGCGCGGTATACAGGAGAGTGCAGAGAACAGGAGAGTGTGGTGTACATTAGAGCGCAGAGAATGGGAGTGTGCGCTGTTACAGAGTGCAGAGTTAAGGCACGTGCAATGTACATAAGGCAGATTTCAGGACTATATATTTCACTTGCCACTTATTACCTATCTCCTCGAAATCTCCAACCTTGACATGATTGACACCCCTAATCTAAAACAAGTTCCTCCATCCCATCTCTCAGTATAAAAACCTCTTCCCCCACCAGCACATTACCTCCCCCACCCAATCCCCCTAGCCTTACAAATGCAATCCTAAGTCCTTCTGTTTACCCTATTTACCCCCCCCCCCCCCCCCATCACAGACCTCAGACAAAGCGCGGCTCCATTTGGGCAGGAGATGTTCTTCCCCCATAGGCTCCTCCTTGTGATGGTCTGTCATAGGACAAAACAGAGCCGAGGAGGCTAGGGAAAGCTGCCTCGGCTCTGTTCCACTGGTGTCACAGGCGGCGGAGGGAGATACCTGGCGCTGGTGCTAGTGATGTCATGGGTGCCCCACCTTACAGTATACCAGCTGCACCTGGAGAAGGTTTATTGAAGCTGCCCTGTCACTGTGTTTTAGCAGCATGTGACAGGATCGGAGTTGCCGCTGCCGGGGAGGAAAGCTGAAATACAGTGCTGTGGATCATACCCGTTTACAGAGAAAGGAATAGCATTGCCGGAACTGTTAGTGGCGGAGAAGGAGAGGAAAGCCGAGACCAAAGACAGGAGAATAGAACAGCTGGAACAGGGAGGAGGGGAGAGATTGAATGTCGGTGCAGCAGAAGCAGAGAGATTAGGAAGCTGTCACATAGAAACGGCATGTCAGGGAGTAGAGGTTGCAGTGGCGCCCCTTCAGTGTGGCGCCTGGGGCACATGTCCTCCCTGCCCCCCTAGTTTTGGCCCTTGCTACAGGCACCGGTACATACCCACACATCGCTGCTTGTTTGGGGTGCATGCTCCCCTCACCTACTCCTCTGTGATTGTACACAGCGGGAATCTGTCAGCAGATCCCAGCCAATGATTCATGGCTAGGATGTGCTGATCAGATGTGTCCATTCACAGCCCAGAGCTCTGTGTTAACAATCAACACAGGGCACGGGACAGAGGGAACGATTGCTTTTTTTTTTCTTTTCAATGCAAAGCATAGAAAATAAACCAATCAATCAGTAGTAAAAAGCAGCACACATTACACATTGTTAGACACACAGTTAAGCCCTTGATTGCCCATAAATGTTCACCCCTTCCCAGCCAGTGGCCACTGGATGACCTTGTCCCGACACTGCACATGAGTCTTATAATTTGACAATATTTGCTTATCCTGGAGTTGCCCTTTAAACCACTTAAAGACGAGGCTTTTTCTGCCACTTTTTGTTTACAAGCTTACAAATCAGTTTTTGCTAGAAAATTACATAGAACCCCCAAACATTATACTTTTTTTAGCAGAGACCCTAGGGAATGAAATGGGGATCATTGCAATTCTTTATGTCACACGGCATTTTGTGCAGCAGCTTTTCAAGCGCAATTTTTTGGGAAAAAATACATTTTAATGAATTGAAAAAAAAAAACACAATATATACCCCCCTTTTTTTATAAAATGTGAACAATGATGTTACGTTGAGTAAATTAGATACCTAACATGTCATGTTTTAAAATTGTGCACACTTGTGGAAAGGCGACAAACAGCAGTACTTAAAAATCTCCATAAACAATGTCTTAAACGCCTTTACAGGTTACTTGTTTAGAGTTACAGAGGAGGTCTAGCCCTAGAAATATTGTTCTTGCTCTAATGTTTGTGGCGATACCTCACATGTGTGGTGCGAATACCATTTACCTATGCGTGTGCGTCTTATATATTAATTCGCTTCTGCACGCAAGCACAGAGGAATGGGGGCGCTTTAAATGTTTTTTTATTGTTATTATTATTTATTTTAATTTTTATTTTTACACTGTCCTATTTTTTTAATACTTTAATTCCCATTACAAGGAATGTAAACATACCTTGTAATAGAAATAAGGATGACAGGTCCTCTTTATGGATAGATCTGCGGTCAAAAAGACCCCAAATCTCTTCTTTACCTTTAAAAGCAAAAGATCAAAAAAAAATTTTGGATCTTGTTTAAAAAAAAAAAAAAAAAAAGATTTACTTCCAGCCTGGACCGGAACTGACATCATGACATTGCTCCGCTCCACCAAGGCCATAGAGGCGATCAAAGAGTATCTACTGTTTGATCGCCTATAGGAGCAGCCAGCTGCACCGTTGCTTTGTTTTTCGGGCTAACCAGCGGAAACGATAAGCTCGAAAAACGCCGGCGTGCGGTGGGAGGGGGATGTCCCCTCCCACAGCTCCGGAAAGCATTCCAGCAGCTCATGAGCCACTCGGACTGCTTTCATGAGAAAGCCAACCGCTGGCTGCAAAAAAATTATACCATGGTTATGGCTGATATCTTCAGCCATAATCCCGGTAAATCACTTGAAAACCGCAACATATATATACATCTTGCAGTGGTCGGCAAGTGGTTAAATAATTTGTAACATCAACAGTACGTTGTGGGTATAAAATTCTTCTAAAACACATCAAGTTTACAAATTTACATGACTTTTTTTGACAATGTTTAAGCAGAAAATGACATCATACTTGGCATTGATGTTTGTATTTGTCTGCTGGTCCCAGATGCTGACAGCAATGTTGGATGAGATGTCGAAACCAAGTCCAACCTGATACTGGACAATGGCCTGCAGCCCAGACTGCATTGGTAACCACTGGAAAAAAGGAAACATAATGACCAAATTAAACCTGTATAATCTTTATGTGTATTTCAAGCATCTATGCCAGAAAGCATTTCAGATATCTTATCAAAATGTTCTGAACTGTAATGCTATCATATATTTAACATTGCATAGCACTCAAGATAATCAGGTTTGTTTCATCCTGGGGTTGACTTACTAAAGACAAATAGGAATATTCACTGTGCAAATGAATTTTCTCTTAGCTCTATGAATGAGGTGAAACTCTGCTGACCTTCAATATCCAATCATGGGCAAGCAAAAACACTTTTTTTTTAATTTTCCTTGCATGTGATTTCACCACATCCACTAATGTTGGACTACATTGTTCATGTACTTTGTGCAATAACTACATCAACCAGTAGATGGCAGTGATTTTGTAGCTGACCATAGTCAGCTACAGTATATACGTTCAAAATACGGCAACAGAACGAAGACTGCATAAAAAATAAAATAAAATGGCCAGTCATACAGCTGCAACAAAGCTGTCAATTGCAAATTTGACAAACCAGAACAACTAGTCTTGGAAATTCAAGATGAAAATGCTGCAAATAGAGAAGGTACATGGAAGGTACGTGGAAATGTATAAATTAAGTCAGGCCAGAACACCCTTCAGATGAGTTGATGAAGAAAGATCAGAAAGCTCAGAGCACAATCTCCCATAGTATTGAAGATGATCAAATTATACATACAGTATATGTAGGTGTGAAACTGCTAAGGAAATGTGGGAAGGTGCGTGAAAGAGCTACTCAGCAATAAACGGTATTTATTTATAAAGCTATATCAAACCAAGCTGATGAAATGCCAGAATATGCAGGATTACATAGGGCACACCTTGGAAATGGTTGAACTCCTGAGAGGTATAGGAGAATAAATAAAAGTTTTTTATGTTGCAGCACAATTACTCAGCGAGGATGAATATAAGAGTAAAACAGAAAGCATTAATAGTGATGGTGCTTCTGTTGCAGAGTTTGCTTTAAAGATGAAAAAAGTGTGTAAATTGTGTGCAAGAAACAAGGTCATTTAAAAGCAGATCACAAATTTGGATTTTGTTTCAGGTAATGAAGTTGCGCCTCATCTTTGCAGGCATGGTGTGTTGATTCAGGAGCTACGAGTCACATAACAAATAGCAGAAATGTATTTATTCACGTTGAGTAAAACAGAAAAAAATCACCACAGCTAATGGGCAAATATTGGAATCAGATCAGAAGGAATATGAGTTGGTTTTCGTTACTGTCCCATTCCCCAGAGTATCACCATAAAGATACCTGAAAAATGTGCTCTATGTCCTTGCTCTTGAAACAAATCTTTTGTCAGTGAAGAAGCTCACAAAACAATGCAATGTAGTGACCTTTCAAGATGACAATTGTGCCATCACAATAGGGAATATCTCATTTGCAAAGGCTAAAATTACAGACGAACTGCATCAGCTGAACTGCAATGCAATGTTAATACTGCCAAAGAGGAAAAACATTCCAACTGCATTCACACATGGCACAGAAGACTTGGGCACAGAAGTTCTGACATAATAAAGAAATTAACTGAGAATGACTATGCAAGTGAAATAAAAATTAGTCAATGTGATCAAACAATGAATGCACCAGCTGTATAGAAGGGAAAAAATTACAAGAAAAGCCTTTCCAAAGTACAGTATCAGCAGAGCTAAGAAACCTCTGGACCTAATTCATTGAGATCTTTGCAGTCCAATGGAAAATTGACTGAAGAGGTATTTTCTCACGTTCATAGATGATTTCTTCAGGTATACTACACTTTATCTGTTATACAACAGAAGTGAAGTGAAGAGAAACTTGAAGAGTATTTGGCTCAAATAAGCAACACATTTGGCAAATGAAGTGTATTGCTCACAGACAATGGAATTGAATATACAGATAATAACACACAGGCAATTCTCAGAAAGCATGGCATAATATTTCAAACTGCTGTACCATACAACCCAGAACAAAACGGGGTTGCAGAAAGAATGAATCATGCTCTATGTGAGAGTGTAAGAACCATGCTGTTTGATGCAGATATGCCAACTACGTGGGGGGGAGGCAATTATGACCACATGCTATCTCCAAAATCGACAATAGGAAAATCAACTGAGAAAACTCCATATGAACTGTGGAATGGAAAAGCCCCAAATGTGAACCATCTAAAAAAATGTATGTGCACAACCAGAAAGAAAAATGTACAAAATGGGATGCTTGTACAAAGGAAGGTGTACTTATGGGGTACAGTGAATCTGAAAAGGGATACAGAATTCTACACCAAGACACAAACAAGGTAACCATCAGTACAAGTGTAATTGTAGATGAAATTTCAGTGTGTTCAAAATTTCATGAACTAATACACTAATACAAACACTTCAAATTGAAGTGTTTGTATTAGTGTATTAGTTCATGAAATTTTGAGGGGAATTCCACATCAATGTCACATAAAGATAAGCAACAAAGTGACACAGAAATAGAAATTAATGCAGACAATCCAAACTCTGTAAAAGAAGAAACCAGGAAGCAAGAGGATTCAATCATAAAATCCTTCCTTATGGACGGGCTGCCACTGGACCAAAGATAGTGTCTCCAGCGGCTGTAACTGGAACATCCACTTGGTAAAACTGAATTTACAAACTTGAGCCACCAGGGCTTGTTGGCAAGCAGCCCAGGAAATACCAACACTCCTGGCAGAATGACACATCACCGAAAACAGTGGAACTTTGCACTTTTGACTAGAAGCTTGAGAAATGCCCCTTGATCGTTCCAAAGCCCTGATCAGCTCCAGACTGGAGAAGACTCAGGATACGACCCACAACATCCTTACGAGGATGAAATCCCTAAGCTTCACATCAAGCAAAATAACATTTCCAAGTCCTGGGGTAAATTTTCTATGAGATCACCTTCCAAGCCTTTAGTAAGGTAGGAATGACTTAATCAGCAACTCTCCTGTCTCTGAGGACCCTCGTATCAACTACAATGCCATTAAAGCCAACTACTCTAAAGCAGGTCGAAAGATTGGACCTTGCAACAGAAGGTCATGTCTATTCAGAGGGATCCAATGGTCACCCGCCAACATGCTTACAATGTCAGTGTACCACATACTCCTGGGCCAGGCCAGGGCATTCAGGATCACTGGAATTCCTTCTACTTGAATCCTACAAAGCATTTTTGATGAGGGAGGAATTCTCATAGTTATATAGTTACATAGTTAGTGAGGTCGAAAAAAGACACCTGACTGGCTCCTCTGACCTTCACAGACTGTCCACTGTCTCCTCCCAGCCTGCTCCATCTTTCTCATCCAGCTCCCAGGGTCTGCCTCTCACCGACATGGGTGGATCCTTTAAAGAGTCTTTAACCACTTCCGTACCGCCGGTCGTCATATGACGTCCTTGGGTTTGAGTGGTGATATCTGAATGGTGCCATTCAGATACCGTTTTTTTCAGCAGGCGATTCCCTGCAAGATAAAAGTGATCTTGCTGATTCGCCGCAAGATCACTTTTATCAGCGGCGGGAGAGGTGCCCCCCCCCTCCCGCCGCTTTCCGGTCATCTCCGCCGCTTACCGGACCCGCCGGCAGCAGTGGAGATGATCCGATGCTTTCCCCCCAGTGTCTGTGAGCCGACTGAGCGGCTGAAGCCGCTCACTCGGCTCCATAACACGGCCGGTGGAAATGACGTCAGAAATGATGTCTTCCCAACGGTCTTAAAGGGCTTTTTCTTCTGTCACTGTTTTCAGATTTTTTTTTTTTTTTTGCATTTGAGTGTAAATATGAGATCTGAGGACTTTTTGACCCGGATCTCATATTTAAGAGGACCTGTCATGCTTTTTTCTATTACAAGGAATGTTTACATTTCTTGTAATAGGAATAAAAGTGATCAAATTTTTTTTTTTTAAAGAACAGTGTAAAAATAAAAAGTAAAAAGCAAAACAAATAATTAAAAAAAAAATTAAAGCGCTCCGTCCCGCCGAGCTCGCGCGCAGAAGCGAACGCATACGTAAGTCCCGCCCACATATGAAAACGGTGTTCAAACCACACATGTGAGGTATCGCCGCGATCGTTAGAGCGAGAGCAACAATTCTAGCTCTAGACCTCCTCTGTAACACAAAACTGCTAACCTGTAGAATTTTTTAAATGTTGCCAATGGAGATTTTTAATTTGCAAAGTTTATCGCCGTTCCGCGAGCGGACGCAATTTTGAAGCATGACATGTTGGGTATCATTTTACTCGGCGTAACATTATCTTTCACAATATGGAAAAAAAATGGCCTAACTTTACTGTTTTCTTATTTTTTAACTAAAAAAACTGAATTTATTAAAAAAAAAGCACGCTTGTAAGACCGCTGCGCAAATACGGTGTGACATAAATTTTTTTCAATGACCGCCATTTTATTCTCTAGGGTGTTAGGAAAAAAAATATATAATGTTTGGGGGTTCTAAGTAATTTTATAGCAAAAAAAACAGTTTTTAACTGATAACCACCGAACTCAAGAAACAGGCCTGGTATTGAAGTGGTTAATGTAGACTCTCTGCTGCTCTCCTGCTCCCTTGTGCTGCTCCAGGAACCGACTCCGCTCCTGGCTGCACGCGAGCCTCCAGGCCTCAAAGTCACCCCCCCCCCAAACTGGGGGCTCCCTCCCGGGTGAGGCTGCCCCCCGCCAGTCCAAGCTGAGGATTGGTCAGGGCTTCTTAACATACTTCAGAAAGTGACACCTACTTTTCCATCCCCTTTTCCAGAGCCTTCTGGAAACAGAGGGGAGGAGTATCCAAGGGGTGTTCCTTCCTGCAAACTCCAGCTCTCCCTGGGCCATTCCCCCTGCCCAAATCAAAACATTCAGGCCTGCACTTTTTCTCAGGCCTGGCAAAATTTACCTCTCCTAGCAAAAATCTACTTACAAAAGCACCTATCGCTATGGGGGCGCTACAGACACATTACAGGAGTGGGAGCGGGATAACCTATGGGTAGAGTTGAGCGAACACCTGGAAGTTCGGGTTCTGCTGGTCCGTCCGAACTTCGTGACAAAGTCCGGGTCCGGGTCCGGACGGAACCCGAACGATCGCACGGACAGATTTTCAAGCCCAGGGGTAACTAAAGTTACCCCAAGCAACAGGCACGCTAGCAAGCCCAAGGCAGGCCTGGGCCTGGGCCTGAAACAGTGCTTCAAGCCTGCCTGGTCGTCTTGGGCTTGAAGGTCCACAAGCGAGTTGAGATGGGTATCCAATAGGGCGAGGGTGAGGACATTACACAGACATCGCGGGGGTATCGCTATCCACGAAAACATTCATCTAAAAACGATCCTCTCCATTTAAAACGGTCCGGACTCTTTTTCACGTCCGGACTTACAAAACTAAACCCGTCCCCCTTACCGGGTCCCTCTCGACCTCAAACGTCCTTCCTTGTGGGGAACCT
>BLSH010213347.1:961071-973471 GCA_018402905.1 Glandirana rugosa | reverse complement strand
ACTCAAAGCAGCGGTATGTGAAATCTCTAATTTCTGCTATCTGTCCTCAGAGCAACAGCACAGACAGCAGTAGTAAAGTAATCTATCTCAGGATGCAGGATCAGGTCTTAAAATGGCTAAAATCTGTCCCTCACGCCGTCAGCTACCTTTCCCTATACTAACCCAAGGAGCATGTGACTGCAGCACTGTGACTCCAGCTTATAAAGAGGCTGGGTCACATGATGCACCGGCCAATCACAGCCATGCCATTAGTAGGCATGGCTGTGATGGCTTCTAAGGGCAAACCAGTGAAACGCTTGTTGATTGGCTGCCCTGCAGCTTCTCAACACGTGGAGTAAAATAGCAGAACCCCGGACCGAACCCGAACGATTTTTGAAATGTCCGGGTCCGGGTCCGTGCCACGGACACCCTAAAGTTCGGTACGGACCCGAACGTTACAGTCCGGGTTCGCTCAACACTACCTATGGGTACTTCCTCACAAACCAAGGGAGCTCTAGACTGGTTGTTTATATGCAGTGGCTGGACGGGAGGTGGTTAATGTTTAAGGGAACACCCCACAACTTTGATTTATATTTCCCATATAGTCTTGAAAGGGGAAAGGGGTCATTTGAGATATTGTGCAAATTCTTCAAGTGCAAGTTCCTATTTCACATTGAGAAGTGCAGGATCTCAGGACTAACTTGTTTTTATAAGGTATACCAATCAGTGGGGGGAATAATTACCCATGTGTAAGTTTGCCCACGTGTGTTTTTTCAGGATTTGATATTCTGTCTCTATCATTTAAAATATGCCCATGATACAAATTGTAGACCCTGGGGATCAAATAATTGTTTTCTCCACTGTATCTTTTGTATGTTGTGTATCAGTAAATCTTTTGTATAAAACAGTTGGTTGAGGGTTTATATAAACTCTCTTTATTTTTATGTATTTTTTCAGTATAACATTATCTAGTATCCATGGTAGCCCAGTAACAGTAGTTTTAGAAAAATAACAGTGTTTGACTACTGCCAAAGAGAGTGTTTCCTTCACTTTTAAGAGATTTCCTTTAATTTATTGCTGCTTCTACAGGATATGAAATGAAGGTAGATTTTCCCATAGGGACATGAACTATATTACCAAAATATTGGAACGCCTGCCTTTACATGCACATGAACTTTAACCACTTCAGCTCCGGAAGGATTTACCTGACCAGAGCACTGCGTCAGTTGCGATTTGGCACTGCGTCGCTTAAACTGATAATCGCGCGGTCGTGCAATGTTGTACCCAAACAAAATTGACGTCCTTTTTTACCCACAAATAGCGCTTTCTTTTGGTGGTATTTAATCACCTCTGTGGTTTTTATTTTTTGCGTTATAAACAAAAAAAAAGCGACAATTTTTTTTTTAAAAAGTATAATCTTTGTAGAACAAAGATAAACAGTATATCACAACAAAAGTACTGTCCATATTAGTTGAGCGGATCAAGGTGTCAGAACAATATAATCCGTGTGAAGAGAGCGCCTCTACCAACACCCACACACACTGACTCTTACCGGAAAGGTCAGACCCCCATGACAAGCAAGCCTTTCAGCGAAACAGCTCCCTGGGAGGAGCCAGGACGTGTGATGTCATCGTGCATCGGGTTTATATATGGCAATTCGCCCTACGCTGCCACTCTGCAAGAGTAAATGTATGTGAGCCGGTCGCAAGCGGTTAATGGCATCCCAGCCTCAGTCCGTAAGCTTCAATATTGAGTTGGCCCACTCTTTGCAGCTATAACAGCTTCAACTCTTCTGGGAAAGCTGTCCACAAGGTTTAGGAGTGTCTATGGGAATGTTTGACCATTCTTCCAGACGCGCATTTGTGAGGTCAGGCACTGATGTTGGAGAGAAGGCCTGGCTATGCTGTAATTCATCCCAAAGGTGTTCTATTGGGTTGAGGTCAGGACTGTGCAGGCCAGTCAAGTTCCTCCTCCCCAAACTCGCTCATCCATGTCTGGTTGAAGCTGTTATAGCTGCAAAGGGGGGGCAACTCAAAATTGAACCCTGTGGGTTAAGACGGGGATGCCATTAAAATTCATGTGTGTGTAAAGGCAGGTGTCCCAATACGTTTGTTAACCCCTTGCCGACCGCCGATTGGCAATTGACGGCGGCAAGGTGGCTCGTGGGCGCAAATCGCCGCCATATGACGGCGGCCGCGCTCAGGAGCCTAGTGAGCGCGCGCGCCGCCAGAGGCGCGCCCGCGCGCTCACTGTGTTCGGGGAGGGCCAGGGAGCGGGTGCGGCGGCTTTGATTGCCGCCGGCTACCCGCGATGGCCCCCCCGGAGCGAAGGAAGGGAGGTCCGTGTATGTAAACACGGACCTCCGTTCTGTGTGAGGGGGAAGGGCTGTGATCACAGCCTTCCTGTATACGAAGGCTGTGACCACTTCCCTTCCCCAGCCAGGGCAGGCCCCCTACAGTTAGAACACGCCCAGGGAACATACTTAACCCTTAGAGCGCCCCCTGCAGGTTAACCCCTTCACTGCCAATGGCATTTACACAGTAATCAGTGCATTTTTATAGCACTGATCGCTGTATAAATGCCAATGGTCCCAAAAAAGTGTCAAAATAGTCCGACATGTCCGCTGAAATATCGCAGTACCGCTAAAAATCGCAGATCGCCGCCATTACTAGTAAAAAATAAAAAATAAATAAAAACCCCAAAAATGAATTCTCATCATCCGTAAACGCGACCACTTTTGCGCAAACCAATCAATAAACGCCGATTGCAATTTTTTTTATCGCAAATATGAGGAAGAATATAAATCGGCCAAAAACGGTGAAAAAAATGTTTTTTTATATTTTTTTTTTGGATTTGTATTCTAGCAAAAAGTAAGAAATTTGCGTCTTTTTGCAAAATTGTCGCTCTTCTTTTGTTTATATCGGCGATCAGAAATGACTCAGCGGTGAGCAAATACCACCAAAAGAAAGCTCTATTTGTGGGAAAAAAAGGACGCAAATTTTGTTTGGGTACAACGTCGCACGACCGCGCAATTTTCAGTTAAAACGACGCAGCGCCGAATCGCAAAAAGGGCTCCAGTCCTAAAGCTGGAAATAGTTCCGGGGCTGAAGTGGTTAATATAGTATAGATGGCAAATAAAAAAACTAAAAAAGAATGTATCTATTTCCTATTCTATTTAACATGTAAAATCCTTAGATACACTTTAATATGGCATTGCAATATTGAAATTGCAATGGTGATGTAGATAGGATAGGAAGGGACAGAAACCAAGCAAAGGCCGATATTAGATTTCACCTTTCTGTAGTCAGAAAATGTCACCAAGAGATGAATTTTGAGTAGGCTGCTACAGATTACCGCTAGCTTGTTACTGTGTTTAATACTGGCAAAAGTCTGCCCATTTCTTATTTGGCAGAAGAGTAGGAAGGGAAAAATCTGTGTGAAGTATTTATGTGTTCTCTATGGAAAACTATATAAAACATAGAATATGTATTACCTGCTAAACTCATGAATGAAGGAAAAAATTGTGAATACACTGAGAAAAATAAATAAATGGGATAGTCTTGGCAATTACAATGTCATTATCTACCTTTTAGTCACTGTGACCATACATTGTTTAATGACATAAAGCTAAACACATATACCTATCATTTTCTTCCCCATGTTATATGGGCAAAATATGAAATCCAGCTATGGGCAACTGTTTTCCATTTGCCTGCTGTATACATATATTTATAGCCCACTATTGTCATGTAAATAGGTTGCCTAGAATTACAGCCCCCCACAGACTGACAATCTATTCTACCAGTGGATCATCTTTTGGCCACAAAGCCTAGACAGTGCCCTGTGACACATTTGGCACAATTGAGGACAGCTTAATAAGTTGCCTTTTGCTTCTACATTTAGTTTTAGAACTTTACCACAGCATACCTGGAGCAATTTTGAGACCGGGATAACTGTGATTACTTTTTGTCACTGTCACTTACATCTTAGTCTGGAATTTGTAGTGTCCGATTTGGGATACTTTGTTAGCCAGGAAGGGTAGGTAGTCTGATTTCAGAGAGGCTAGGGTCGTGTATGTGGGAAACAGTGTTCAATCTTTTAATGGGCTGGGGATGGGTGTGTTTTTATATACTGTATATATTTGAGTATATTGCTTTTTTTTTTTTTACTCAAATTGTGATGCTGTGAACTTTGGGTAGGATTTATTGTTTAGTGTGGTGTCCCCTGCACCATGCCTATATACTGTATATCCCAGAAGACTACAGAATAACTGAAGATATTGGTCATGCACATCACTCTAGATCAGGGGTAGGCAATCCCTGAGAGGTGGAGATCTACCTGGACAACATGGAAGAGATCAAAGATCACTAGGGTGCTGCACTTTCTTTTTAAAGAAATGAACTAGCAAGCCCCCAATAAATAGTAAAGACAGCATAAAGAAAATTTAGAACAATTTTATAAAACTAATGTCACTGTAGAAATATACACTTCAGATTTAGTGAGAAACTCACATTCACTTTCCTTCACAATTGTTTCTGATGTCTGGGGAGTAGTTTTATACCTGGCTATCTTCTCTGATTTCTTGCCAGTGTAAGTAGTATGTAGGACAGTGTACTGAGGTCAGTAGTATCTAGGGCAGTGTACAGAGGCCAGTAGGATGTAGGGCAGTGAACATAGGTCAGCAGGATGTTGGCCAGTGTACAGAGGTCAGTAGTGTTTAGGGCAGTGTACAGAAGTCATCAGGATGTTGGGCAGTGTACAGAGGTTATCATGATGTTGGGCAGTGTACAGTGGTCAGTAGGATGTTGAGTGGCGTACAGAGTTTAGTAGGATGTTGGGCAGTGTACAAAGGTCAATAGTAGGTAGGGCAGTGTACAGAGGTCAGTAGGATGCTGGGCAGTGTACAGAGGTCAGTAGTATGTAGCGCAGTGTACAGAGCTCATTAGTAGGTAGGGCAGTGTCCAGGGGTCAGTAGTATGTAGGGCAGTGTACAAAGGTCAATAGTAGGTAGGGCAGTGTACAGAGGTCAGTAGGATGCTGGGCAGTGTACAGAGGTCAGTAGTATGTAGCGCAGTGTACAGAGCTCATTAGTAGGTAGGGCAGTGTCCAGGGGTCAGTAGTATGTAGGGCAGTGTACAAAGGTCAATAGTAGGTAGGGCAGTGTACAGAGGTCAGTAGGATGCTGGGCAGTGTACAGAGGTCAGTAGGATGCTGGGCAGTGTACAGAGGTCAGTAGTATGTTGCGCAGTGTACAGAGGTCAGTAGTAGGTAGGGCAGTGTACAGGGGTCAGTAGTATGTAGGGCAGTGTACAGAGGTCAGTAGTAGGTATGGCAGTGTCGAGGGGTGAGTAATATGTGGGGCAGTGTACAGAGGTGAGTGGAACATAGAGGAGTGTACAGAGGTCAATAGGATGAAAAGAAGTGTACAGAATGAAGAGCAGTGTATAGGGGTCAGTAGGACAGATGACAGGGGTGAGCAGGTCAGAGGACAGGGGGTCAGGAGGGCCCAGCACAGGGTGGTCAGGAGGGTATTGTGTAAGGAAGTCAGGAGGGTACAGTACTAAGGATTCAGGAGGGCACGGTGCAGAGGGGCTCAGGAGGGCAGAGTACTAGGGGCTCAGGAGGGCAGAGTATTAGGGGCTCAGGAGGGCAGAGTACAGGGGGAGCAGAAGACTAGGGTGCATGGGGTTCAGGAGGGCACAGCACTGGGGGGGGTCAGGAGGGTACAGTACTAGGGGCTCAGGATGGCAGTGTACAGAGGGATCAGGAGGGCACAGTCCTGAGGGATCAGGAGAGTGTAGTATCGGGGGTCAGGAGGGCATGGTACTGGAGGGTTCAGGAGGACAGAGTACGGTTAGGTTAGGAGGGCATGGTGCAATGAGGTCAAATGTGCATGGTTAAGGGAGGCAAGGAGGGTATAGTATTGGGGGTCAGGAAGGTGATAAGATGAAGATAATGTATTTAAAGAATATATTAATGCAATATAATTATGATATTTTGTTCAGGTTCCCTTCTCTATGTATAAAGGGATACGTTTTTTCCTTATGCAGAGTGACGCAGGAAAGCTGCCATGGCAGAGCTGCGCTAATCCCCGCTGGACCTCCTCTCACATGATATCACCCGTGATTGCCTTAGATGGATCGGAGGGGAGGGCCGGTGTGGATGCGCGCACTGCAGTCAGTGGAAAAGCTCAGACGTGTTCAGTCAAGAGCCCAAACCCACCCAAGCTATTTCGGAGTTTTTCCCCGCCCCGCAGCTGTATGTATAAACAAACTTCTTTTGTTGCTTGAGACCATAGAACTGGCCTTCATAAGAGCTTTACTAGTGGGTCTTGAATCCCTGAACTTAATACTAGCCATACTTTGTACATTTATTATTCTTTTTAGTTTAACTATTTTTTAAATAAATAAATACCCCCAATGATCCCTACTAGCACGAATCCCCCCCCCCCCCCAAAAAAAAATTCTGCTCCTAGCACATATTCCCTCCCCCCTCTATCATATCACCTCTTTTACCACAAATCCCCCCTCCTAGCACAAATCCTCTTCCCCCATGCAACTATGCAACTAAGGGCTCATTCACAAGTGCAGCAGGCACCGTTGCTCCCCTGAAAATCGATCCGAATGTGTTTGACAGGTGGTGAGGAAGCAATATGTTGCCTCTTCACCACCTTATTTAAACCCATGATTGCCGTGAAATGCACACAATTGTGACATGGTAGTATGGCAATTAAAATTTTAAATCAGGTGTGAGGAGGTGACACTGTGCCCGGTGACCTTTGACTTCTCCCTTGTTGTATAGGTAGATGACCTCTTTAGGCCCCATACACACGGGCATATTGAAAAATGAGCTGTAACGTCAATACCGACTCCAGGAAAAAAGCCACGTTAAAAACACAATTTTATCAGCGTTTTGCAGTGACGTCAGTGCGCATTCTGCATTGACGTCAGTGCGCGTATCTTTCAGCAGTGTTTCTCTGCCTCTATTCAAAATCATTGGTTCCCTATGCTAGCCCACTGATTTGAATAGAAGTCGCACCTGAAGTCGGATCATGATGATCCGACTTGCGACGCGACTTGTGGGCAGAGGGTCTTGAAGGGGAACCCCACAAAAATTAAACACATTTTTTTGCGTGGGGTTCCCCCCCCCCAAGAGGTAAAAACGTTGTGGGGTCCCCCTCAAAATCCATACCAGACCTTTAGCAGGCCAGGAAAGGGGGTGGGGACGAGCGAGCGCCCCCCCCCCCCTCCGGACCGTACCAGGCCGCATGCCCTCAACATGGGGGATGGGTGCATTGGGCTCATGTTGATGAGGACAAGAGCCCCTTCCCGACAACCCTGGCTGTTGGTTGTCGGGGTCTGCGGGCGGGGGCCCCCAGATCCCGGCCCCCCCACCCTATGTGAAGGAGTATGGGGTACATTGTACCCCTACCCATTCATCTGGAAAAGAAAGTGTAAAAAAAAACCCACGCTACACAGGTTTTTAAAATATTTGATTAAATCAGCTCCGGCGTCTTTTCCCCTCTCCTCTTCGTCTCCTTCTTTCTTTCGCTCTTTTGCTGGGTCTTCTTTCTTCTGAGGGGTCTTCTGTCTTCTGAGGGGTCTTCTGCTTTTTTGCCACTGTCTCCCCCTCTGTCTTCTCCCTCTCTCTTCTGGAGATGTTGACTCGTCGTTCTCTCCCACTCAAATGCCGTTTCCGTACTGCACCATTGCCTTATATTGGCATGGGGTGGGGCCACCCGCTGATGTCACACGGAGGTCCACCCACTTAAGATGTCACATCCTGGGGCGAGGCTGTGACATCATAAGTGGGCGTTCTTAACCTATAAAGACAGCTCAAACATACAGTGTTAATAACGCTGGTGCATATGAGGCCTTAATGTTGCCTACCCCTGTCTTAATGCATAGAATGCATTACAATAAAAAAAACTTCTGCCTTTACAACCACTTTAAAGAGGAAGTAAACTACAGGTACGTCTATAATAAGGCTTAACTGTAGGTACTGTAAATATCTCCTAAACTTGCACAGTTTAGGAGATATTTACGATATACCCTGCTGCTGACGTCATCGGCGTGTGTGCACTGAAGAAACAGTTTGCTTGTACCATTTCTTCAGGACCCATGCCGCGACCGTCATTGCGGCTCTGGCCAATCATAGCATCGGAGCCCGGGAACCCGGAAGGAAGATGTCGGCCGTGTCTGCAGTGCACGGACGGCATTGCAGGGCTTCGTTCTGAGGTAAGTATTTCATAATGACCTAGTATGCAATGCATACTAGCTCATTACGCCTTTGTCTTGCAGGGTATTTCTTCTGAGGTTTAAACCTCTTTAACCAGTTGCCGACCGCCCGCCGTGGCCTGACAGCGGCAACTTGGCTAATTATCGCAACTCGCCGTCATGTGACGGCGGCCACTGTCGCATGCTCAGGGCGCGCTCCCTGTGATCGGATTTGATAGAGGACGATCAATCTACAGGGCCAGGCCAATGATATTTGGCCTGGACCCGCTGATCGGCCCTGGCCAATGGAATACTATAGCTCCTCTGCCTCTGTAATGTAAACAGAGGCAGAGGAAATTAGCTCATCTTCCTCCCGAAGCCCTTTTCGATTCCAGCGAGGTAGAGAGAGCTTCTAACCATGAGTTGCACAACACTACACTGGCACCAGGACACATTAGGTACACTTTTAATCCCTTGATCGCTCCCTTATCGCCCCCCCCAGTTAATCCCTTCATTGCTCTGTCACCCCCTGTCACTGTGTCATATAGTGAAGTGATCTAATTTTTACTGATCACTGTACTTGTGACACTTGTGACACTAAATCAGTGTTAGGGTAGGTTAGTAGTAGGCCCAGGTAGGTATAAATATCCCCCCTTACCCCCCCATAAAGGTTTTAACCCCTTGATTGCCCCCTGACACCTGTGATCACTGTATAAGTGTCACAGGAGACACTTGTTAGATAGATAGTTTATATATATATATACCTATTAAAGGTTTTAACCCCTGATTGCCCGGCGGTGACACCAGTTAGGTTTTAGCGTGCGTTAGGGTCAGCGTAAATACCAGGCAGGACCAGTTAGTTAGGTACTCTGACGCACCCACACACATTAGATAGGTGTTAGATACTATGGTAGTATCTGATCAGATCAATATCTGTGATCTGAGCAAATATATATTAGCGTCCCCAGTACATTAGTGTTCTAAAAAATGCAGCGTTAGCAGGATCAGCCCAGATACCTGCTAGCACCTGCGTTTAGCCCCTCAGCCCAGCCCATCCAAGTGCAGGATCAATAGATCGCTGTCACTTACAAAACACAATACACATATCTGCAGTGTCCGCAGAAATCACGCCCGATCCCTGCAAAATCTGACAGTGATTTTGGTAGCGTTTGAAACAGGCTCTGACAACCAGGTGTGCTTTGTTGCCTGTGAGTCACGCTAGTGTACGTATCAAATTTAGAGGCTAAAATGTCCAATCGCATGTACACTAGTGTAGAGGCTTATGTGTTGCTTAGTATGACAGACGAGAGTGATGGGGAAGCTCCACTGTCAGATTCAGACTCAGCAGCGGCACCCTGTCAGATAGCTCTGACGACGGAGTGGTCCCTGCTAAGGTCGGGCATACCAGATCCCGTTCTGCTGTCGCTGAGGTGCAAGAACCGCAGGGCTCTCGTATGGAGCAGAGAGCCAGTACTAGCGCTGCTACTCCTTCTGGTGAACTGGCAAGCACCAGCGGCCTAGTACCCCCTGGTCATACAACCAGCACTGCAGTGATACTTGGTAACACTTGGTGTCGTGGCCAGTCCCATAAGAGCAGTTCAAGCTGGTGTGGCTAGCACAAGTAGTCTCCAGCAGCCACAAAGACAAAGAGAGGCCCGCAGAGCCAATAGTGCCCTTCCCACTGCAACCCTGATTGGCAACCCACCACTCATTCAGCACACGTACTTCCCCCGTTTCCCCCCAATTCACCATATGCCCGTGTTCTCTGCTTCCATGGCCAGGGCACGATATGAGCAGATCTTGCGGTTTATGCACTTCAGCGACAATGAACTCTGTCGTCCACGGGGTGACCCAGAGTATGATCGGCTCTACAAAATTCGGCCCCTTGTAAACCACTTCAACCAACAGTTCACAGCACTTTTTATTCCCAACCAAGTTGTGTGCGTGGACAAGTCCATGATTACATTTTCTGGCCGTCTTGCTTTCAAACAGTTTATCCCCAGACAGATACAGGGTCAAGATGTATAAGCTCTGTGACAGGGCCACAGGCTATATGTGTCGTTTTATGGTTTCCGGGGGGAAAGACAGTCACGTAGAGCCGGAAGGATGACCAGACTACATAGGGAGCGCTGGCAAGTATGTGTGGGACTTGGTGTCACCCTTATTGGGAAAGGGGTACCACTTGTACGTGGACACTTATTACACAAGCGTGCCACTTTTTAGCAAGTTGTTTCGTCATCAAATTGGCGCATGTGGCACTGTGCGACCTAATTGCCGGGGCTTACCCCAACGGCTTGTAAATTCCCATTGACAGGGGGAGACAGCCTGCTTGAAGTGTAATAATTTGCTCATGGTGAAGTGGAAGGACAATTGGAATGTTTTCGTTCTGACCTCCCTTCATGCAGATACGACTGTCCAAATTCCTACGGCGACTGGTGTTTTGGAGAAACCCCTCTGTATCCATGACTACAAACTTAATATGGGAGTGGAGGACCTTAACGACCAGTTATTGGCGCTGTACTTAATTGCCCGTAAGGCCAGACGCTGGTACAAAAAAGTGTCTGTATATTTATTCCAATTGGCTTTGCTGAATGCTTATGTTCTATACAAAGCGTCAGGACAGACGGGATCCCTCCTCAAATTCCAGGAAGAGATGGTCAGAGCCCTTCTGTATCCAGTTGGTGCTACACCCCATCTTCCCAATCCAAATGCAGTGAGCTGGTTGCATGAGAGGCACTTCCCAGAAGTCCTCCGTGGTACCCCAGGCCATAGAACACCCCAAAAGAGATGTCGTGTCTGCAGATGACGCCGATACAGGCGTGACAACCGCAATTTTTGTCCCTCCTGTCCTGACCAACCTGGTCTCTGCATTGGTGAATATTTCACTCGCTACCACACACTAGTGGATTATTAGTGTAGGATACAGCAGACACAGTGATAGGCACACTTACATAGGGTCTCCAAAGATGCCAGTGCATTTTGAGAGACCCAAACCTGGAACGATTTTAATTTAGTTATAAGAAAAAAAAGGTGTACCAAAAAATAAAAAATAAAACATTTTTAAACCAAAAAAAAAATAAAAATGTTAAAAAATGCTAAGAAAACAAGTCCCTCTTGTTTTCTCTCTAATCTCTCTCTATTATTAATATTTTTTATGCATACCTGTAATGTTTTGTTACGGTTTTTTATCATGTTTTCTTTGCAGGTATGTAATTTTTATATGCTACTGCTTACCTGTAATGTTTTATTGTTAATGTGTTTTATAATTTTTTCTTCTTAGCAAGTATGTCCTTTTTATTATGTTACTGTGTTTTATTAATGTTTTATTGCTTTTCAGGTACGCCAGCTGCAGCACTGATTTATTTATGGTGACAGCAACAGCGTTTGCTCCCACCATACATAAAGCAGCGACTCCAGCGCTGTTGGAGATGATTTCACCACCACAATTTAAAAAAAAAGAGCATATATACTAGAGCATAGAGGCAGTGGGTGGAAATTGGGGCGGAATGCCCCTATGCTCTGGTATATGTTTTTAAAAAGGGGCTATGCCCACCATTAGATGAGGGTGGATGAAGGGCAGTTTTCTAATGGTGGGCATATCCACCGATTATTTTTTTCATTTAACCCACTGGCTGCATGAAAAAAAAGAGCAGTACAACATATGTCCAACAAGGACCAGCGACGTACTAGTATGTTGCTGGTCTTCTCAGGCTCTCCTGTCCCAGTGGGGAACGTGAGAATGCAGCCGGTGATTCCGCCAGCTGACCATAGAGCTGATCAAAGACTGGAATGGCTCCAATCATGTCTATGGCCTAGGAAACCAGAGGCTACGAGCATTTTGTGACTTTGGTTTTGCCGGATATAAAAAGCGCCATTGGGAAAGCATCTTATCACACCGATATTGCTGTGGTCAGATGCTTTAAGGGCTGAGGAAATATCTAGAGACTAGTAGATCCCACATTTAAAAAAAGAAAAAATATGCGACACTACCTATTTTTATTAAAGGGGATATTTAAAATCCCTGCGATAAAAATAAAAATGATTAAAAAAAGATGAAATGGACAGTGTAAAAATAAAATAGAAAGGAAAATGAATAATTAAAAAAAAAAAAAAAGAAAACATTCAACCCTGTCAGAAACTAGTCGAGATACCAGTCGACCGCCTTAGTGGCCGACGTAAGAGTGCAAGGGGTGACCCTGTCCTCT
>BLSH010213347.1:949875-961061 GCA_018402905.1 Glandirana rugosa | reverse complement strand
TACAACATATGTCCAACAAGGACCAGCGACGTACTAGTATGTTGCTGGTCTTCTCAGGCTCTCCTGTCCCAGTGGGGAACGTGAGAATGCAGCCGGTGATTCCGCCAGCTGACCATAGAGCTGATCAAAGACTGGAATGGCTCCAATCATGTCTATGGCCTAGGAAACCAGAGGCTACGAGCATTTTGTGACTTTGGTTTTGCCGGATATAAAAAGCGCCATTGGGAAAGCATCTTATCACACCGATATTGCTGTGGTCAGATGCTTTAAGGGCTGAGGAAATATCTAGAGACTAGTAGATCCCACATTTAAAAAAAGAAAAAATATGCGACACTACCTATTTTTATTAAAGGGGATATTTAAAATCCCTGCGATAAAAATAAAAATGATTAAAAAAAGATGAAATGGACAGTGTAAAAATAAAATAGAAAGGAAAATGAATAATTAAAAAAAAAAAAAAAGAAAACATTCAACCCTGTCCCCCCGTGCACGTCTGCAAAGGTGAACGCAAGCATCGGTCTCGTGTCGTATGTACTTTCTGTATGTCTACTTTCCAAAATGAGGTCATTTGGGGGGGGGGGGGTTTACTATCCGGGCATTTCATGGCCTCCACAACTGTGATAGGTAGTGTGGGGTGAAAGCATAAATTTTCACCCTTAGAAATCCTAAAGGCGGTGATTGTCTTTTGGGGTCCCGTACGTGGATAGGCTCCCAAAAAAGTCTCACACATGGGGTATCCCCGTACTCAGGAGAAGCAGCAGAATGTATTTTGGGGTGTAATTCCACATATACCCATGGCATGTGTGAGCAATATATCATTTCAGTGATAACTTTGTGTAATTTTTTTTTTTTGTCATTTTTCAATCACTTTTGACAAAAAAATAAAATATCCCATGGACTCAACATGCCTCTCAGCAAATAGCTTGGGGTGTCTGCTTTCCAAAATGGGGTCATTTGGGGGGGGGGGGGAGAGTTTGCTATGCCTCTGCATCTGTGATAGATAGTGTGGGCTGAAGGCATACATTTTCGCCCTTAGAAATCCTGAAGACAGTGATTGGTTATTGGGGTCCTGTACGTGGATAGGCTCCCAAAAAGTCCCACACATGTGGTATCCCCGTACTTAGGAGAAGGAGCAGAATGTATTTTTGGGTGTAATTCCACATATACCCATGGAATGTGTGAGCAATATATCATTTCATTGAGAACTTTGTGTAATTTTTTTTTGTCATTTTTCAATCACTTTTGACAAAAAAATAAAATATTCAAGGGCCTTAACATGCCTCTCAGCTAATTCCTTGGGGTGTCTAGGAAATACGATAGGCAGTCATAAAATAAAAGCTGCGTAAATTCCAGAAAATGTACCCTAATTTGTAGACGCTATAACTTTTGCGCAAACCAATAAATATATGCTTATTGACTTTTTTTTACACTATACATGTTGCTGAATGTATTTTGCCAAAAATGTATGACTAAAATTTAGTTTATTGTATTTTTCTAATCACAAAAAGTAGAAAATATAATTTTTTTTTCAAAATTTTTGTTCTTTTTCATTTATATCACAAAAAATAGAAAGTGCAGAGGTGAACAAATACCACCAAAAGAAAGCTCTGTTTATGGGAAAAAAAGGAAGAAAGTTTTGTTTAGGTGCAGCATTGCATGGCTGTGCAATTACCAGTTAAAGTGGCGCAGTGCAAAATTGAAAAAAGTGCGCCGGTCCTAAAGTTGGAAATCCTTCCGGGCTGAAGTGGTTAATGCTGCACTTAGTTTGGCTCCCCCCAGTGTGTTCTTTTGATCCTGCAGGTGTATACACCCACCCAGTATTCCTAACAACATCCACATAGAACTGATCTGTAATCAAACAGTCTGTGTGAAAAAAGCGGCGCTGCTAAAATTTAAAGTCCAAACAGAAGGAAAGAAATGTGCATCAAAAGATGAAATAAGTCCAATCCTGATGTTCACCATCACCACACCTCATGTGCGAGCAGGGGATACCCCCCATGTGGAAAAACTCACCAGCAAGTGGACAGTAATAAGCCCAAATGACTGTATTCAGCAGGTATTCTTAATATTCAGTGCGGCAAACCGGCTTGGTGAACAGGGAATAAAGAGCAACTTCATATAACAACAGGATGCACTCATTCAGCAATCAAGGGGTTAAGTGTGTGCCTGGGAGGTGCTTTCTACCTGTGTGGGGGATGGATACACTGGAGGAAAAGGGAGATCCTGTTTCAGTTTTTACCTGTTTGGTACTACAATGCATTTTGAGGCCCCTTTCACACGATAGGCCCGCTCCTATCCGCCTGTCCGTTTTTCAGGTGGATCCGAGCGGACCCCACATTGACTTGTATGGGCAGGCAGATGTCAGCTCAGATGTGTCCACTGACAACCGTCTACCATCCGATCTGACAAGATCCGCTCAAGCCAGATGGATGGCGATACATTCGCCATCCGTCCAGCGGATCAGATCAGATGGGATCGGATGAAAACATGCATTCCCCATAGAGAACAGCGGGGCTCTGACAGGTCTGTCCCTGCACAGTGAGCAGAGACGAACCTGTCATGCCCTGGCTCAGCGGAGGTCAACAATGCCTGCTGAGCTAGCGGAGTCCACTGAGCGGATCCGCCCGGTGTGAAAGGGGCCTTAGACTGATGAGCACGTCCAGTGTTTGACACTTGTATACACATAGATGCAAGTGTTCCTTGCACAGACAGGCACAGTGATATCCCATAAGTCTTAAGTAACATAAGTCGTAAGTAAACATGTAAATAACATTTGAAAATGTACCTGAAGATAATCAACTAGTAGAACATTCCCTTTCGCCGCACTTAAAGGTTCTCCACTTGATGAAAGCACTTTAGATATTAAATCCATGTATCCTTGGAAATATATCACTGGTCGTAGCTGGACATCAAAAAAGACAGTTGACAATCCAGCTGATGCATCTTCTCCATCCTCCCCTTCCTCATTGCCGATCAGAAATTCCAACCCTTGAGCTTCCACAGTGAACTGTGTGTAAAAAGTATATATAAGTACCTTAATAATTTGAATTCAAATTCTGCTACAAAACATAGTATACCGGTGGCTGTGACATAAAACATTCAGCATAAAAATAAAAGGCGATAACAGCAAAGGGGATGATTTTTAAATAATTAATATTGAATTTTCAAAGTGGGATCAGTGTAGTATCAGTTCCTTCTGTCTTGCTACATGCACTTCTGTAATCTAAAAATAGTGATGGGTTGCGATAAATCATGCTTAGCAATAGAAAGCAGTCCATATACACTCACCAGCCACTTTATTAGGTAGATCTTGCTAGTACCGGGTTGGTCCCCCTTTCCCTTCAGAACTGCCTGAGCCCCGGTTCACACTTGTGCGATCTCAGAGATCGCATTTGATTCGCACCCGCACCGCAGGTGCTGATCACATGCGATCTCTAAGCAATGCGAGTTCAGCCATACAGTTGTATAGCTGAACTTGCATTAGATTCACACAAAAAAAGGTGCAGAGACCTTTTTTTCCCGCAGTGGAATCGCAGTTCTCACCCATGCGTTCCAATTCATGTGCGAGTTCACAGTTTGCACTGCGGTCAGTGAACAAAACTGGGGGTGTCCTTAACTTTGTAATGACACCTGCAGCGGTTCACAGAAGGCAGTGTGAACTGCTTGCGGGAAGAATGAGATGCGGGAACCGGCGCTGTAATCACGCTGATTCCCGCCTTGCACATATGTGAACCGGGGCTCCAAGTGATTGTAAAGTCTCTTTTTTTAAAAGACTTGGTTTTGCCCAGAGCAGCCCGGATCCTCCTCTTCTCAGGTCCCTCCCTCCTATCGAGTGCCCCCACAGCCAGCAGCTTCCTATGGGGGCACCCTGTGTCCATTCAGACATGGAGCTCTGACCCGGACCCGCCCCCTCTCTTCCCTGATTGGCTGACTGACTTTGATTGACAGCCAATGGCGCCTCTGCTGTGTCTCAGCCAATCAGAAGGAGTGTCCTAGAAGGCTTATGTTGGTCCATATTGATATGATAGTATCACGCAGCTGCTGCAGGTTTGTTGACTGCACCTCCATGATGCGAATCTTCCACTTCACCACTTCCCAAAGATGCTCTATTGGACTGAGATCTGGTGACTGTGGAAGCCATTGGAGTACAGAGACCTCATTGTCATGCTGAAGAAACTCGTTTGAGATGATTTGAGCTTTATGACATGGTGCATTATCCTCCTAGAAGGAGTCATCAGACGATGGGTACACTGTAGTCATAAAGGGATGGGCATGGTCAGCAACAATACTCAGGTAGCCCGTGGCATTTAAACAATGCTCAAATGGTACTAAGCGGCCCAAAGTGTGCCAAGAAAACATCCCCCACACCATTACACCACCACCACCAACCTGAACCGTTGATACAAGACAGGAGGGATCCATGTTTTCATGTTGTTTAGGCCAAATTCTGACCCTACCATCTGAATGTTGCAGCTGAAATTGAGACTCATCAGATTAGCAATTTGTGTTACCAAGAAATTGAACAGGTGTACCTAATAAAGTGGCCAGTAAGTGTACATTTAAATGCAGGTGACTTGATCTGGAACATTTTTTATACTTCCAAGCAGGGGTGTAACTACAGGGATTGCAATTGCAACTGGGCCCCATGCTAAGAGGGATGGTGAGGGTGGAACCAATCTCCTCCATTTTCCCGCTAATGGGGGAGATTGGTTCCTCTATATGCTGTCCCCGCTGACCCTCCTATCCAGTTTACTTGTCTTCTGCTGTTCCCAGGGTCCCTGTGTGCTTCCCTGGTCCACCCCCCCCCCCCCCCACAGAGCTGCTGACTTCCCCCCTTCTCTCTCCTGCCAGCTGCTGTAGAAGATGTGTAATGATGGAGAGATGGGAACGGGTCGGTAAATTTGTCATTTACCGGATCCTTCCTTTTCTGAATGGACAGAGTCAGTGACTGGTACCAATTGGTTCATTCATAACTGAAGCATAGTAAACAGTTTTTACTATACTTCCATTTCTAAATGAATGGGAGGCTCGGTACACAGCTATTCCGGTCCATTCATTCTGTACAGCTGAGGCTACACAGATGGAGATTGAGGGCTGAGGTTTGTTTAGACCTCTGATATCTCATCAAAGCCCGCCAAAAATTGTAACAAATAATAAAAATAAAATTCTAAAAGAAATAAAATGAAATGGTAAAAAAAATAATAACAATTAAAATAAAAATTAAAAACTACAGACACCAGTGAGGGAACTATCAGGATTGCAAAGGTTGCAATTGCGACCGGTCCCTGGCATTTCACCACTATGGGGAGGCCCAAAGATGGCAGAAAGGGGGCCCACTGCAGAACTTGTGAAAGGGTGCCATTGCAGGACCATAATAAAGGGGCCCGCAACAGAGGTAAATGGCCTCAGGATCAATGGGAAGGGCCCTGGCCAGGGGTCAGGGAGGCCCTTCATAATTTCTTGCACCGGGGCCCTGAAGGTTCTAGTTACGCCTCTGCTTCCCAGAACAATTTGCCAGGTCAGTTGCTCAATTTATATGCAGGAAGGCCATGTGAATGAGGGCTAAGCCATGTTGCCTGGCAAAGCATGCAGTCCACCAACCACAAAGGTAACTGCGAATAAAGGGATCAGTGTGTACCTCCTCTTATTATGAGTCACCTCTATAGGCAGCCTCTGAGGTAATAAGGGCACTGAAAATACTGCACGTGGTTCATACACTTTTGAAATATGTATATACTCTGAACAAGTTTCATTTACATTTATGTATTATATTGTATGTGCCCCGTGAAGCTTATGAACAGGTATACCTAATAAAGTGGCCTGTGAGTGTATATTCCCCCTTTTTGACAATATCACAGGGGCATATTCATAAAAAAATGCAGGATGAATATCCAAAGCATTTACCCAGCCATCACAAACTCTCATTATATTTTGCCTAATACATCTATTTCCTATGATCCCATGCGCCATCTGGTGACCAAAATGCCACATATTCCTGAAATCAGAAAAATACTGCATTATGATGGAGCTGACCATCAAGGGACATAAACATTTTGGCCACAATACAATAATAACCCACAATTCCCCCCAATCTGTTTTACAAGAAATCAAACTATAGGCACAACAAACCTGTCATATGCGACACTGGGACCATTTCTTAGTGAATTCCAACATTATATATAAATGTGATCTTGGCACAATATCATATGCTGTATGTAAAATCTGAAGCTGGAGCTTGCAATTCCAGTAGAACTAAAAATCTACAGAGAGATAGAAGTAATTTGTACTGATATACTGGGTCTAAGTGACAGTTGTGGTTTTCAGTTTATTCTGGTAATCCCAAACTTTTTTGCAGACATTCCAATTTCAAATTCCTGATCTAAGTGTCAAATAAGAGAATAATGTATGTGTAGTGCCCCCATAGTATAGGTGCTTTTACTTTTGTAGATTTTTGATAGGAGAGGAAAAATCTAGTCAGGCCTGACTGTAAGTGGTAGGCCTGAATGTTTTGATCTGGGCTGGGAGAGGCTCAGGGGAGGGGCTGGGAAGGGACACTTCTTGGAGATTTCCTCCCCTTGAACTGGGAAAGCTCTAGAAGGGGGATGGGTGAAAAGGTGTCACTTCCTGATGTATGACAAGGAGCCCTGACCAATCCACCATCTGGATTGGCAGGGGGCAGGCCTCCTTAAATACAGCAATCTGCCAGCAGGTGTCAGTTTGGGTGGAAGAGATGAGAATGTAGCTGGAGATGCGGATCAGGCCTCGCCCGAGAGGGGAGCCCCCAGTTTGGGGGGGAGGGGGGGTGTACCCATACCTCCCAACTTTTTGAGATGGCAATGAGGGACACCTATCAGCAAAAGTATGCAGGTATAGGACACACCCCTTGTCACGCCCCCTTAAAGGAGAATTGTACAAAAAAACAAGATTGGTTAAATCCACAAGTGCTTTTTTTACCACTACTATTTCTTTATATTGGCATTTGGACTTTATAAATGCAGCAATTTAGAAATCAAATGAAAGGTTTAGCACTGGGAAACACTTTTTGATAGATAAAAATTGCATTTTATATACAACTATATAGATCAGACCAAAATGAGGGACAAATGAGGAGGCATGAGGGACATTGCTCCAAATCAGGGACAGTTGGGAGCTATGGGTGAACCTGAGGCCTGGGGCTTGCATGCAGCTAGGAGCGGGAGTCGGCTCCTGGATTGGCACAGGAGAAGCAAGAGAGCACCTGAGTTCTACATGGAAGGAGACTTGTTAAAGGATCCACCAAATAGTCAGTGAGTGGTGGACCCTGGGAGTTGGATGAGAAGGCTGAGACAGTCTGGGAGGAGAGCAAGCAGTCTGTAGAAGTTGGTAGGAGCTAACCAACGGGAAGGAGAGCCATTAGACCGCAGGATAGGCCAGATGGGTCTGGAAGATGGATGGGCTGGGAGTAGTAGTTCATGCAAGGCCCAGCTAGCACCAATGTACTTAGCTACACAATAGAGGGTCCACGGTTTCAGGGAAGGAAACCTGCGATTCTTAACCACAAAGGGTTGTTCTGAGGCCTTGCCCGTGGCTGCAGCAGGCCTCACCATGTGCTAGCTGTGGTGAAGAGGAGGTGTCATGGAGGTCTGATAAATTTCCTTCTGGACAAGGGAACAAGTGTAACGGTCAGCAAGTAGTGTGCTGGAGAGAGGAAAGGAGAAGAGTAATGGTCAGCAAGTAATGTGCTGGAACAGAAGAAGTGTATATACCGGAGGTGTATATAGTAGATCCCATGTTCAATTACTGGGCATCCCACAGTCATCCCTAATCCCTATCAAAGTTCAAACCTCTAAATAAAACAACAAAACAAAGTAACGGCCTGTTCAGTGACTCCGGTTGTCTGGAATCGTGTGATTGAAGGCAGCGGACAGGTGGACCACAACTATCAGCCACTCTTGAGGGAGCACATGGCTACATATGAATATATAATGTATAATGTAATGCAATGTAAAATGTAAAATATAAAAGGTATCCCCAGTAAATAGTTTTCGGGTGTAAGAACTGCAGGTATGATTATTGGGGGAGCCCTGCTACTAGACAGGGCTCAGGAATGTCCCAGTCTAGAACTAAGGCTCCGTTCACACCCGAGTGATCCGAATCGTGGGTGGAATCCCCGTGATTCTGCCCACAATTCGAAATTGTGGCAAATCGCAGGACACTTATGGATGCCATTACTTCTTAAAGTCATTTGTAGAATTTCAAGCATACCATCATGATGTTGTTAGCCTAAAGCAGAAATAGTAGAAGGCTTGTATACTGCAGTGAATTTTGCTATTAGCTTAGCTGATCACAGGAATGAATGAGTTGCTTCAGTGAGGAATAGGGGTAGGCAAAGGGTATTTCTGTCTTCTCACAGTCTTTATCCCATTGTATCATATGTCATCATACAGTATACAAAGCTTTAAATCAAACCTGCATTGTCTTGAGATGATGGTTGCGGTCAAATAATGTAACCTGAAATGCACTTCTTTTCAGTAGCCCGGAATCAGTGAAGAGAAGGTCAAGACCATAAGTGGAAGCCATATCATCTGTAGCTAAACAAAGGAATACAAATGTATGTCAGATTTGACTATAACTGAAGTTGAATTGTATTAAAAGTCATGGATGAACCAGATTTTGTTCCACAATGGAAAGTTTTGAGGCTGACTAGAGAAGGTTACAAGCTGTCTCTCATTGGGCAAGTGAACGCATTAAGGGGAATTCAATAAAGCCTTTATGACACATTTCTAGCAGTAGTATTTTATTTTCAAACTACCTTTGCCTAATTCAGCAAGCACTTGCACCAGTTTCAGTAACGTTACCCACATGGATGACAAATCCACTTTAACCGCTCCAGAAGATTTTGCCCCCTTCACGTCCAGAGCATTTTTTTGCTATTCGGCACTGCACTACTTTAACTGTCAATTGCGTGGTCATGCAGTACTGTAGCTAACACATTTAAATGTATATAATTTTTTTCACACAAATAGAGCTTTCTTTTGGTGGTATTTGATCATCACTAGTTTTATAGAGTGAGGAGTATTGAGATTTTAAGGTGCCATATAACAACAAATTTTTGTTAAAAAGTATGACATTTTATTTAAATAACTAAGAAATAACAAACATCAAAAGGACAAAGGACAAGTCAATTATTTTA
Organism: Glandirana rugosa; assembly: GCA_018402905.1. NCBI lineage: Eukaryota > Metazoa > Chordata > Amphibia > Anura > Ranidae > Glandirana > Glandirana rugosa. The sequence goes on along the minus strand of BLSH010213347.1, from coordinate 951,889 downwards.
AAAGCATTTCACCAGTACATCACATAACAATTCAGGTGTGTGCTCTACATGTTTCGCCTTACAATTCGGCTTCTTCAGGAGCCATTTTTACACCAATGTGTTTTTGTTTATAACTAGAATAGAAAAGAATCGTCAAAAATACTGTGCAAATATCCCAGTTCCTCATCACAATGTCCATCATAAATTGAGGAAAAAAGGACAATTAAACACAATTGAAGACAGATAAATTTGATATATACATGCAATATTTTGTGCTGGCTACCATGTCAAGACCAATCCTCACCTTGGTACCAGGAGCCAAGGAGACAGAGCCACGGACACTACTGTAGCCCAAACATCCAGGGGGTATTCAACAAGCCACAGAGGGAATAAAACCACTGATGAGTAAAAAAGAATTTGTTTAGTAGTCTGACTTTTTTATTTTTGGATTATCTATTTTTAGACAAACAATACTTCATTGGGAATTTTAGGAAAACAAATTAGACTAATTTGAGTATTGGCATATTCACCCACCTGCTAAATTGAATCCCTCTAACCCCAGTCTGCCGAGTAACAAACCTTTAGACAATTTATTTATTGTTTTTATATGAGTATTATCACCTCTGTTTACCATTAAATCCATAAATAGGTCAAATCTGGTGAATAGACATCTTCCTGTCTTTTTCCACCAGAGAGGATGAGCCTCCCTTTAGGTGCTAAAAAACAGCAATAAATCATGAGAATATTCAAGATAATTTAAAAAAATATATTATAAACTGCAAAATGTCACCGGCAAGCAAACAATACTCCCGGGGACTAGTCTGCTGTAAGTTAGTAGACATGTTTGAAAATCTCTAAAGCTGCAACTTATTGTTTTTTACCTTTGAAATCTCAAGAAGAGAGATGTATGTTTCCTCCTCACAATCTGAGGGGGTTAGATATCTTAGCAGGGATTCAGAGAAGTTTACCTTGGTCTGATACTGCAAAACACTTCAAACTACAAAAGAAATCCAATAGGGATGACTGTCAATTCCTCAAATTATATGTTGTTAAAAGGAATACAAATAGATATAAGGCTCATAAAGAGTCCAAGCTTGTTCATTACCTTTAACGTTTGTATGTGTCCACTCGTCGATTGTGGGCGCCTATTGGGTGCCTCAACTCCCTCCCACCAGTCGCTATTGGTTTAAGTATTTGGCCAATCGCGCTGTAGCGGCGCGATACGTGCGCTCGCGCATGTGCAAGGGCGCACGTGCGAAGCCGTTGCAGCCATCTTGAGTGTTCCCTGCAAGAAAGAGAAGAATACACCTAATTGAGCAAATGCAGATACGCTGGTGAGAATACTCCAGCGAAGCTACATCCGCCATTTAAGAGAACACCAGCCTCTGCATTTCCCAAAAGGGACAAAAGAGAGCAGGCAACATCCATGTCAATTTTGTTGGACCGAACTAAATTCAAAAGAATATATGTTATTATAATTAATTGGTTAAGAATTAAAATGTGAATTAGAAATTACAATTTGAATAATTATTTTGACTTAAACTATGCGATTTCAAATGGTAACTGCTAAACACATAAAGAGTAATGCTTGTGTCTCATGTTGTATGTTAGACTGGAAAGAAGAGAGGAAAGAAGAGTCTAACATACAACATGAGATGAAAAGCAGGTATGAATTGAAAAAATTCCATCAATACAAACTATTAGAGGCAAGCTCTATTACAGGGCATGCCCCTTTAAATGAACATGAAAAAATTCTTACCTAACTTGGTTTGTTCATTTATCGTTTTTCTCATTAGGATGTTAAGGTTAATGTTAATGTCACTTGGATACTGCATTACTCTTTATGAGTTTAGCAGTTACCATTTGAAATTGCATAGTTTAAGTCAAAATAATTATTCAAATTGTAATTTCTAATTCACATTTAAATTCTTAACCAATTAATTATAATAACATATATTCTTTTGAATTTAGTTCGGTCCAACAAAATTGACATGGATGTTGCCTGCTCTCTTTTGTCCCTTTTGGGAAATGCAGA
>BLSH010213347.1:917795-930721 GCA_018402905.1 Glandirana rugosa | reverse complement strand
CACAATCTGATCGTTGTGTACGAACGTACGATCGTTTCGTTAGACAGAGTTTAATCTGCAATCTCCAACTCTAAGCAGCAGTATTTGAAATCTCAAATTCCCCCAACAATCTGATCGTTGAGCATGATCGTGGCGATCGTTGTTTTAAGCAGAGTTTGATCTGCAACTCAAAGCAGCGGTATGTGAAATCTCTAATTTCTGCTATCTATCCTCAGAGCAACAGCACAGACAGCAGTAGTAAAGTAATCTATCTCAGGATGCAGGATCAGGTCTTAAAATGTCTCAAATCTGTCCCTCACGCAGTCAGCTACCTTTCCCTACACTAACCCAAGGAGCATGTGACTGCAGCACTGTGACTCCAGCTTATAAAGAGGCTGGGTCACATGATGCACTGGCCAATCACAGCCATGCCATTAGTAGGCTTCTAAGGGCAAACCAGTGAAACACTTGTTGATTGGCTGCCCTGCAGCTTCTCAACACGTGGAGTAAAATAGCAGAACCCCGGACCGAACCCGAACGAATTTTGAAATGTCCGGGTCCGGGTCCGTGCCCCGGACACCCGAAAGTTCGGTACGGACCCGAACGTTACAGTCCGGGTTCGCTCAACACTAGAAGCAATCTCTCTTCTAACAGAGCCTTCCTAGCTAAATACATGCCTGCATCATTTAAACTAAGAGACCACTTCCTGTAAATTAAATTGGACATATCTCTTCCAAGGTAAGGGATTTCACAAATGTAATAACTGTTTAGTGTAGGGGGTGTACTAATGGGGTTTTTTTTTTTAATTTCTGCTTTAATGAAGACAGACTTGAGACAGACTCACTCATTGTTCAAAAAAACTTGCAGTCAGCCATGACACCTTCTACTGAGAAACAACGAAAAGGTAAGAAGTATTTTTTTTTTTACGTGATGGGACTTTAAAGGCACGAAAACATGAATTATTAAAACAAATTTTATTAGGTATCAAAAGATATACTTTGTAAAAACTTTCGGTATATAAACACTCATTATGCAATGTGTATAAGCACAGAAAAGTGCTGCCTGACCACAAATTGGTCTAATGACAATGTGTTATGCGGTTACATATATCTCTGCAAAACGTGATCCAACATGTTTCGGAGTTACTTCTACTCCTTCGTCAGGGAAATTCGTTTTATGCAGTTTAAGTATTCTAAAGAGATATAAAGACATATTATAAGTCTGTCAAACATATAACATAAAATGACTGGTTTAGATGCAAACAGTGGTATGGTAGCTTGAAACACATGAGATATGTCAGGGACCAAAAATGGCGCAGGACCGTCCAGCCCTCAATGAGGAAGGAAAGGTGTCCAGTCGGAAGGAAATTGGCAGGATTGCCAGGAAAAAAGGAGACAGAAGATCCAAGACAACAAATAGCAAAGAAACCCTGCAGGGATCCACGTGTATACACACTGGGACCAGGAAGTATACCCTGTCGGAGATGGAAGAGGGATGAGTGTGAGTAAAGGGTAGACATACGTACTGGGATGATATCAAATCAACCTATAGGTCTCACATAGCGACATTTTGTAAACCAAAAGTATATATATGTGAGACCTATGGGGTGATTTGATATCATCCCAGTACATCATTCTACCCTTTACTCACACTCATCCCTCTTCCATCTCCGACAGAGTATACTTCCTGGTCCCAGTATGTATACACATGGCCCCCTGCAGGGTTTCTTTGCTATTTGTCGTCTTGGATCTCCTGTCTCCTTTTTTCCTGGCAATCCAGCCAATTTCCATTCCACTAGATATCTTTCCTTCCTCCTGGAGGGCTGGACAGTCCTGCACCATTTTTGGTCCCTGTCTTATGTTGTTACATATCTCGTGAGTTTCAAGCCACTATACCTCTGCACCTCTGTTTTCCACTAAACCAGTCATTTTATGTTATATTTTTGACAGACATATAATATGTTTTTTTATCTCTTTAGAATACTTAAACTGCATAAAACAAATTTCCCTGACGAAGGAGTAGAAGTAACTCCGAAAAATGTTGGATCAAGTTTTGCAGAGATATATGTAACTGCATAACACATTGTCATTAGACCAATTTGTGGTCAGGCAGCACTTTTCTGTGTTTATACACATTGCATAATAAGTTTTTATATACCGAAAATTTTTACTAAGTATATCTTTTGATAACTAATAAAATTTGTTTTAATAATATATGTTTTCGTTCCTTTAGTCCCACCATTCTTTTGGGGAAACCATTGTTCTAATATTTAGGGATGTTGGCCGATTTAATAGCAGATATGATTTATCTCCTTTCCATTTTCAAAACAAATTATAGTGGGGTTTTCTCAAATTTGGCTACAGAAATGGGAACACACTTTAAAGGATAAGTTCACTTTAAAAAAAAGAAATAAATGCACATTTTTTTTGCAGGTAACAAAATGTGCATGTATTATTTTTTGTTGCAAGAGCCTGGAAAGTATTGCACCAGCGTCCCTTGGCATCCTCATGTTAAATACAGGATTATGGGCATTGATCTTCATGACATCATGTGACCTGCAATCACCAGATCATAGGGAAGAAGAGTCTTACAACCTAGAGCGGCCTGTGTGAGCAGACGATCGGGTAAGTATAACTGCTTGGGTGCTGCCATTGCTGACCTTCTTATAAGAATACAAGTTACCTGAACAGTTGTTTTCCCAAAGTTCAGCTTTAACACATTTACCTTTTTGTTACACAGAGAAAAAGCTTCATATTGCAATTTTGTACAAGCTATGGGTCTTGCACTGGGATTGAAAACTGTTGCTGCATCATAAGATGTTGACAAGTTGGTGTTTTTTTTAATTAATTTTTTAAAATTTCTTGCATTTGCATGCTGCACCTATGCTATTGGTAAGGTATATTAGAGCCCTATATGAGGATAGAAGGGTGTTCTCTTTAGTTGGGCTAACGTACTGACTCTGGAAAAGCTACTTAAGTTGAATACTATGGGTATGTATTTTTTTATTATACGGGTGGGATTTTTGGGTGTCCCCTTGTGGTCCTGTTGCACCCTAGGAGACCCGGTTGCGGGCTTTGATTGCTCACTTGGTGATCGATTGGGACGTCTGTGATGGGCCATGCTTAAAGTGGTTGAAAACCCCATTTATGAAAGTTGAACTAGCACATATATATGAGGTGTTTACTTATATTTCTCCAAAGCTCTAAGTTTCGTTTCTCTCTGGTGCTCCGTTCCTCTGTTATCAGCATGAGTCACTTCTGAGAAGTTCTCCGACACATGAGATAACTTGAGCTAAAAATTTGTGGGAGGGAGCTTAGAGGGAGATAAGCAGTCTATTCAGACTACAGCTCTGTACGTTCCTTCGTTCCTCTGCCTATGTGGAGCGGGGGGATGTGTCCCTTTCCTCCAACCAGCTCTCAAATAGTGTAAGTCCAGTATCCCCACCAGGGGCGGCCCATCCATTAAGGGCACACGGGCGCCACCCCCTCTATTCCTGCCACCCCCTCTATGGTAAATGGAAAGATTCATGCATAGCATAGATGCACAGCCAAGGCACACACAGCACGCTTCCACTCGCCAGACACCGTTGCCCGCTTTCTAGATGACGTAAGTGCGGGACTTTGATGTCATAACCGCCCTGGGGGGGATGCTGTATACTCTATCTGGTTATCTGGTGGATGCTGTATATACCTGTCATGCACCTGGTGGTGGAGTCTGTCTTATGCAGGAAGCAACCACTCTTACGGCCCTGGTGTGGGAACCCTTGGTAGGACAGAGAGGGAGTTCAGGAGCACACAGGGGGGCACGAGGGTTGGACTGGTTCACTGGTGGTGGTGTGAGAGGTCCGGTAGAGGCCCGTGCTGATAGTAGAATAGTGGTACAGGCTGGGGTCAGCAACTGGCTGGCAAGTGGTACAGAAGGTGCAGGCAGAAGAGTCGTCAGGTACAGGCAGGGTCATCAACAGGCGGGCAGCAAGGTACACAAGGATCAGGCAGAAGAGTTGTCTTGGGCAAGCTGGGGGTCGGTGCAGGCAGAGATCAATCAAAGTCAAAGAAAGCCGGGTCACAGGAACAGGATACAGGTCATTCTGGAACACATAAACGCTGTAGAGCAGACAGCACTGGCTGCTGTCTGCTTAAATGGGGCCATTTGGCGCCATTGCCGGTGCACGCGCGCGCGCATAGGCACGCGCACAGAACCGGATTCAAGGCACAGTTCTTTCCTAACAATACCCCTATCTGGTGGATGCTGTATATACCCCTATCTGGTGGATGTTGTATATACCCCTATCTGGTGAATGCTGTATATACTCCTATCTGGTGGATGCTGTACATATGCCTATCTGGTGATGCTGTATATACCCCTATCTGGTGGATGCTGTATATACCCCTATCTTCTGGATGCTGTACATACCCCTATCTGCTGGATGCTGCATATATACCCCTATCTGGTGAATGCTGTATATACCCCTATCTGGTGGATGCTGTACATACGCCTATCTGGTGATGCTGTATATACCCCTATCTGGTGATGCTGTATATACCCCTATCTGATGAATGCTGTATATACCCCTATCTGATGAATGCTGTATATACCCCTATCTGGTGGATGCTGTATATACCCCTATCTGGCGATGCTGTATATACCCCTATCTGGTGATTCTGTATATACCCCTATCTGGTGATGCTGTATATACCCCTATCTGGTGATGCTGTATGTACCCCTATCTGCCAATGCTGTATATACTCCTATTTGGCGATGCTGTATATACCCCTATTTGGCGATGCTGTATATACCCCTATCTGGCGATGCTGGGCTGTATACTCCTGACACAATGGGTGGAATCTATATAGAGGAAGTAAACTCCCATGAATAATTTTTACCTATAGGTAAACCTAGAATGAGGCTTACCTATAGGTACTGTAAATATCTCCTAAACATGCAGAGGAGATATATTTACTGTAGATGCAGCCGGTGACTTCATAACAGCTCCAGCCAACTCACACAGCCGGAGTCCACAAACTCGAAAGGAAGACTGGGTGAAGATGGAAGCACCTTCAGTGGTGACAGTTCGTCACTGGAAGGCTTCGTTCTAAGGTAAGTTTCACATAATTTGCTAGTACACTAGCACGTTATGGTATTGCTTTGCAGGTTACAAAAAAAACTTTCTTTCTTTTCTATCATAGTGTAGTACAATTTCCCCTGAGGAAGATGTGTATATTCAAACACTTTGGACTTTCCCATTAAAAGGACTCGATGTGAAAAAGATAAACATTACAGCAAAAACCAGACTGGGTGAACCACATCATGTATATTGGCAGTTTTGTGTTTTTAAAATACTGTATATGTTGATATGGCTGTATGGAATGAGCCTTTGCTATATATGACATTTATATACTTTTATATACTTTGGATTTTAATCTTTCTAATACAATTTCTGATTTTAATTTGGATTCTATATTCTCTGTAACCATTTGGTTGCCCTTAAAATCCCATTAGAGGAACTTGGTAACAAATATGCATTCTTCACCTATTGCTAGTTATCTGTCACTTGATGTCCCTCAAACTTGATTCAAATTGATAGTTGCTGCATTATTAGGCAATGCTCAGATTGATTGTGCTATTTTCTGGGATTTTATTTGTACTCTGACATACAACTGCTTATTTATATCATTCATTACCTAATTCCCCTCATACTGAATACTGAACCCAACAGTTAACAATGACTACTCTGCCAACAAGTTTCATTTAATTAAGCACGTCATCTTAGGACATTACTCATATCACACATGCCAGTGCTTATATTTAGGTATGGTGCACATGGATGTTAATGCTCTACTTCTACCCATCTCTGCTTTCAGTTTCAGCGTTAAGTAACTTGACGGAGATCTCAATTCTGTGCTTGGTTTCAGGAGGAGGAGGACAGGAAATAGAGAAGACATTCACAAATATAATTAGTTCTCTGTGCACATGATGTCTTAATACACAGAAACCTCTAAAGAAAAGGATAAAAGAAGGCACACCGACCATACTTCCTAACTAACCATCCTATATCACATAAATGTTTAAAGGGAAATGTTCATTAGTCCATTTAATTTACAATGTTAATTTACTGAATTATAATGAAAAAATGAAGATGTACTGTAAAGTAGATCTCACTTAGATTCATTAAATGCAAAGTTAGAAAGTGGCAGAAATAATCTATTTCCATATGATATGTCTATTTCAAGAGAACATAACATGACTATCCAAAATTTTCACATTGACATACAGTATATGTAATTTGCAATAACAGAGTCAGGCAAGATTGTGACTCAAGTTAACAGCAAAGACAACTCAAAACTGATAATTCAAGTAGGCTGAGTGACACAGGGACTCCTTCAGAACGATCTCCATACTGGAGTTCCCTCTATGAACAGGCCCCCCCCCCACCACAACCACCACCATCACCACCAAGTGGTTCCTTTCCTCCTGCCATTAAATAAGTAGTAAAATAAACAGGGAGAGTCAAATTCTTCAGCAATGGCTTTGGCAGGTGGGCAGACATGGATGTTCAACATATTTTGTCCCTGCAGAAATGTAAAACAACATTTTCAGGCACATTTAGGCACACACTACTGGTGAGTGCCCAAATATTGGTGGACAATACACTTTTTACAGGTACCAGAAATAGCTTACAAATAATGTTGTAAAATTATCATTTATACATTTCTGTATTAATCACACTAGTCGTCTGTTATAGCCCACAACAGAATTTAATACCATCATAAATTAATGGACTTACCAGTCAATAATTCAGAAAACACAAGAGATCTTCCAGGTTGCGACAAATACCAATAATTATGGTGAAATATATTCTTACTATAATTCTTGCTGGGTTTCCTGCAAAAGAGAAACATAGAAACATACGTCAGTGGAGGTTCTATATACATAAGCCTTAAAAGTAGATACAATTGACTCAAAATATGCTATAAAGCTCAAATTTCTTATTTTTAAAATTGATTTATATAACGACAAATATATTTTTAGGTCACAAATATGCTAAGCTCCAGATTAATTCCCATACTTCTGTTAAACATTTCTTTATAAATATTCTTACAATCCAAAGCATATTCCATTCTAAAATGAAATCATTACTTTAATGGGTGGTGGAGGTTCAGCCTGTTGTGAAGCTTGGATATCAGTAATTTGGAAGATTCAATGTCCATCAGTTGTAAGCCCGCTGAAATATTTGTAAGGTCCTCCAAAGTGCAATCTGCTAACAAAAGAGTCTCTGCTGCCATAAGCCGGCTCTTTTTATCGTGAAGTTGGTCTGTTTGATGGAGGATACTCTTCATGGTGTCCTTCACCTCCTAAAATAAAACATGAATTATTTCTTGCTTGCAAACAGTATGTTCTATATAGCAAAGAATGTCCTTCACAATGCACAGCCCACATATTATTCATGCATTTATAGATAAAGAAAATTGACTGACGTGGTGTTCAACTGGTATCCAGGGGGGCGTAGGTAGCCATTCAGTGCTCATTTGGTGTTCTTCTAGACCTTAAAAAAGTATTTTGTGCTACTTATAATTCTCTCCTCATCAACAAAGTTTGAGCACCTATAATCAGTGTGCTCAATTGTGCTTTTAACATTTGTACTAAGAACCTTGCTAAGTTAATGATAGTTTATATGGTGTATACTATAGCATTATACAACAATATTATCTACACACAATTTGATATACCATTGCACATGTAGCAGTACACTCACTGGCCCCTTTATTAGGTACACCTTGTTAGTACTGGGTTGGACCCCCTTTTGCCTTCAGAACTGCCTTAATTCTTTGTGGCATAGATTCAACAAGGTGTTGGAAACATTTCTCAGAGATTTTGGTCATGAAATGATAGCATCATGCAGTTGCTGCAGATTTGTCGGCTGCACATCCATGATGCAAATCTCCCATTGCACCAGTACAGCCACCTCATTGTCATGTTCAAGAAACCAGTTTGAGATGATTTGAGCTTTGTGGTATTCCTATATCCTAATTTGTGTGTCATCCTTGCACAGGGGCCATGCAAATTTTCTCGGCATCTTTCCAATATTAGTATATGTGCTGCCAACGCAAGCACTTCATGCAAAGATGTCATCCATACAAGGATTACATGCAAATTTGTGAAACATTCCAGATTTTTGTGTGTGTGATGTCATTGTGTGCAAAACAAAAAACAGAAGGCTGAATACCCAATCAGAGTCAACTACAATTTATTGATGTTTGAATGTGCACTGAACAGCTACAACAAAGCGTATCACATCCCCCCATCCATCCCCAACCGTACCCAAACCCTCTGGATAATGCACAACCTAACCAAACCCCCCTCCCCAACCCCTCAGGAGGGATGCGGGCGCAAACCCTGGGAGCTGAGACCCACCCCCTCCTTCCTCTCTCCTCTCACCAACCAACCCTAACCACCATAACACCATCAGGTAGATGACAAATCTATTATCAATGGGTACAATGATCCACCTTAGAGCCTCAATGGGTGAATGGAGCACTGCATACCATTGACACAGACTGCACTGTACCAAGTGGTCAGTAGTCCCTGTAGTTGTAGCTATTAGGCAGCCTAATCTGAGCGGCTCTTCATAAGAGATATGCAGATAACCACGGATAAAGTTGTCCTGCTAAGAGCTGGTAACAACGGGGCCCACAGTCAATAACTGGCTACATTAAAACAACCAACATGATGGGTCTGCGGATGAATCCAATCAAACAGTATCCAGAAAGTCAAAATGATAAAATAATCACACAGTCCTGATCATATGTGGAGCACTGGTAATAAGCTCAGATGAACTCATATGTGAGGTACTGATTAGCAGATCTGTTGGAGACAAACCAATTGCAATCAGAGTACACAGCAAATGGGTATAAACAGCGATCTACATGGGGGTAACCCCCAGAATCCAGCTGATATCCAATTGTAACCGTTATTGAATCCAAATTAAAAACAAATTCAAGTGTACTCAGGGCTTGTTGCAGGCTTACAGCAGCCAGGCTGGTAGACTAGACACAATTGGCTTCCTTCACTAATCCCATACACAGGGAGATTCCTAGATTCCATCCCAGTAATCTCAACCTGTGATGTCAGGTAATCCTGTCCCAAACATACTGGCTGCTGATTAAAGCAATACATGCAGTAAGGCTTGCTCCACTCCAGACCTCCCTGCTCTTAATCTGTCATTTTCATAATGCTGGTGATCTAAAGACTGTGTGATAGCTGAATATAGTGGCTGGATAATGAATCATCCAAGGGACCCAGTAGGTAACTGCAGCCGAATCCTGCTGTGTGTGGTGGTGGGTTCCCTAGCTCACATTAGGGTAACGTCAGTGGGGGAGAGGTCCCTGCGTCATGTTAACAGTTTTGTCCTGCCCCCCCCCCCCCAAAACTTCATCAATGTGTGATGTCATTGGCTGCCACAGAGATCCAGATGCTTCCCTGCATTGCACTGTCTGTCACAGCCAGAGGAGACTCTACTTCCTTTACTCTTCCCAGTCGCTTCCTTGCTTCACTCTGCTTGGTCAGTCTGAAGCCCTGTCAAACTCTTCAGTCTATTATCGGTTTCTTCTTCTCCAGCAGATGATCCAATCAAGGGAGGACATACTTGACACATGCCTTTGATATGTTAGTCTTTAAATGTCACGAAGTGAGTGCATATTTATAGTGTTTACCCAATTACCAATAAACTACTGTTAGAGACCCTTTCTCTCACTTTTTCCTCTGGAATTGCAATCACATATGGCCTCCATAATTCGGGCTCAGAAAGGCTCTGTTTGCGCTAAAGATGCAACTATTATCTTGTGTTGTTATGGTGTCAGGGGATAAATGGTACCTGATTTAAGGTGCTCAACAAAGGGTCAGATTGCTGGAAAACAGGAGCAGATCCTGGTTCAGGTCTGTCTCTGCCCCTGCAGGCAGTGGAAGTGGGACAGCCTTTCGGCAGCACTGCTGTGCTTCCCTTGCCTGATCTTGACTGTGAGGCCAGTGGGATGGGAAGGTATCTGCTGAGGTGTCCAGATGATTTTGAGAGTCTATAGCAGCAGGATAGTGTGCAATGTGCAAAGCCTTGCGTTCTTTCATCCAATTATGTCTCTAGCCAAGCCATGCCCCCAGGGTCATTAATCTAAACTGTAGCATTGATGTAGTGGAATGGACCAACCAGTGCTAATTGGTAGGGCAAAGCAATTCTCAGATATCAGCTATTCCACAAAGCTATACAGTAATTTTTCAAGCCCTTTTCTTATTGGTAATGAAGACAATTCGTCACTGGCTCCTAAAGTGGGCTTACTATCTCTTGAAGTCTGTGTTAATTTAAAAGAAACATAAAAATAAACTGGAACGTATTCTTTTTTTTTGTTGTTTGATAGGAAAGTGAGGAAGGGATACCACGTCTCTCCACTTTATTGCTGTGTGTGTCTATATTCCAAGATTTAACCTAATTTCCTGTCGATGTGACAGGCAGAATAGGAAATGAGTGCAAATACTTCCAGTTCTGACAAAGACAGAAAGTGAAGGTTTTATTGCTAGCATGCGTTTATGTTTTTTTTATGGAGCTCCATTAAACACTTTGGCCTGGACCTTGAAATGCTGGCTTTTTTCTATAATGCATTTAACTATGCCACCTTCTGTCATATCTAGAGGTTTGAATTTTTTTCTGCAAATGACTTCAGATTATACCTCTTCTATGATATAAATGTAGCATTAAAACACACCAAGCTTTTACTTTCCCTAACAACAATGGTGTGTTGTAAGACTGGGAAGCACTTGCATTATGTATCAGAAAGACAGCCATGGTATTTGGTTGGGAAATATAAGGAATTTGGTTTATCCAGAAGAACAGATCACCCTGAAAATATGAACACTGCAATAGAAATGGCGCACAGTGAAAGACACAAATTATTAATGTTATTTTTACACAGCCTAGGATCATTACTCTAGGTATAATTACACTCAAGGGAAAAATGTAAATGTATTGTCACTATAGACCCTTCACCTCACTTAGTAGAATTAAGTACAGCCTCACAGATGCTCATAATTCTTATTATTACCCTTTCCCAGGCAATTTTTAAAGTCTTCATAAAAATAAGCTCTGGGCAACATGGTAGTTGCTGAAGGGCTAAAAGAAACAAAAAAAATGTACTGGGAAAAATGATTTACATGTTGCTAAATAGAACATGTCAGTGCAGGGATTTTCAGTATACAACATATGAATTATAACAAGGTTTTTACAATATAAAAACAGCCGTGAGGTTATTTAGCTAGTAGTTGTTCTTAGAGATACTGGCTAATCACAGCAGGCATTTAACAGAGCAAACTATAATTTTTTTTCCTGTAGGTGCAGAGTGATGTGAATGTACAAGGAACATACTGTATAATGCAGGGAAGAAAGAAGTCAAGTCATTGATGCATTTGTCTGTATTCAGGCTTCAGTACCTGATCAGATAAAAAGTATGGTGGAAAGGCCTGCAGAGCTGACAAGGCTGTACTGCACACCACCCCTGTGTTCTCCTCTGCATATTGAAGTAGAGTAGGGATGGTTTCAGGCAGCTGAGCATTCTTCAAAGATAGAAGGTATATTTTCATCTCATCCTCATCCTCTGCATTATTCAACCCTTCCAAAATTGTAGCCTTTGCTAGTTCAACATCCTGCAAAAAAAAAACATAAACAGATTTATCAAGTTATTTATCAAATGCCCAACTCCAACTTTTTTGGACAAAGTGTAGCAGGGTTATAACTAGTGTCATGTTTTAACTGATGTCTGCTGCACCATTGGGAGCATGTTGCTCACCTGCGATATACATAATTAGAATTGGACAGAGCTAATATGTAACATATGCAAAAATAAATACAAATATTAAAAGTAAAAGTACAAAGAAACTGTGTAAATGTGTACACTAATCCCTACGTGTCACACTGTGCGTATGGTGAGATACTGTATATATATATATATATATATATATATATATATATACACACACACACACACACACACTATATTACCAAAAGTATTAGGATGCCTGCCTTTACACGCATATGAACTTTAATGGTATCTCAGCCTTAGTCTGTAAGGTTCAATATTGAGTTGGCCCACCCTATGCAACTATAACAGCTATAACTCTTCTGGGAAGGCTGTCCACGAGGTTTAGGAGTGTGTCTATGGGAATGTTTGACCATTCTTCCAGAAGCGCATTTGTGAGGTCAGGCACCGATGTTGGACCAGAAGGCCTGGCTCACAGTCTCTGCTCTATTTCATCCCAAAAGTTGAGGTGCAGGCCAGTCAATTTCCTCCATCCCAAACTCACTTATCAATGTCTTTATGGACCTTGCTTTGTGCACTGTTCCAAATCATTTGGTGAAGGGGGGATTATGGTGTGGGGTTGTTTTTCAGGGGTTGGGCTTGACCCCTTAGTTCCAGTGAAGGGAACCCTTAAGGCGTCAGCTTACCAAGACATTTTGGACAATATCATGCTCCCAACTTTGTGGGAACAGTTTGGGGATGGCCCCTTCCTGTTCCAACATGACTGTGCACCAGTGCATAAAGCAAGGTCCATAAAGACATGGATGAGCGAGTTTGGAATGGAGGAGCTTGACTGGCCTGCACAGAATTCTGACCTCAACACAATAGAACACCTTTTGGGATGAATTAGAGCAGAGACTGTGAGCCAGGCCTTCTCGTCCAACATCAGTGCCTAACCTCATAAATGTGCTTCTGGAAGAATAGTCAAACATTTCCATAGACACACTCCTAAACCTTGTGGACAGCCTCCCCAGAAGAGTTGAAGCTGTTATAGCTGCAAAGGGTGGGCCAACTCAATAATGAACACTGTCATTAAAGTTAATGTGCGTGTAAAGGCAGGTGTCCCAATACTTTTGGTAATATAGTGTTTTGTGTATATATATATATATA
>BLSH010213347.1:894846-912773 GCA_018402905.1 Glandirana rugosa | reverse complement strand
CAACCACACACTTCTCTACTGGTCACCACTACATCCACACACTTCTCCACTGACCAGCATTACACCACACACTTCTCTACTGGTCACCACTACATCTACACACTTCTCCGCTCACCAACACCGCAACCACACACTTCTCTACTGGTCACCACTACATCCACACACTTCTCCACTGACCAGCATTACACCACACACTTCTCTACTGGTCACCACTACATCTACACACTTCTCCACTCACCAACACCGCAACCACACACTTCTCTACTGGTCACCACTACATCCACACACTTCTCCACTGACCAGCATTACACCACACACTTCTCTACTGGTCACCACTACATCTACACACTTCTCCACTCACCAACACCGCAACCACACACTTCTCTACTGGTCACCACTACATCTACACACTTCTCCGCTCACCAACACCGCAACCACACACTTCTCTACTGGTCACCACTACATCCACGCACTTCCCCACTGACCAGCATTACACCATACACTTCTCTACTGGTCACCACTACATCCACACTGTCAGGAAAGCCGTCAGCTTGATCCCCCTCAGTAGAGGCATACCTGAAGATTTCTGCTTCCTTGGTGCCGTTGGCGCACTTTTGCATGCACGCGCGTGCGTTCTGGCGCCAGAAACGGCCATTTAAGCCTTGCTAATGTTCTGAGCGGGTGCTGTCTGATTTACAGCATTTACCCGTGTCTACCTGTGCCTGATATCTGTTCCTGATCCGTTACCGACCCGGCTTGTCCAGACCTTCCTGCTCTCTGCCTGCACCTGATCCCAGCTTGTCCCGATCATTCTTCTGCCTGCTCCTCTGTATCTCGCTGCCAGCTCGTTGCCGGCCCAGCCTGCACCTGACTCTTCTCCAGTGTCTATGGCCATCCAGACCTCCGCGGCTTCCAGCTCCGCAAGTCTTCTCCAGCCTCTCCGGATTGCTGCGTCCTGGCTGCATCTCTAGCCCCGCAGGTCATCTCCATCTCCAGCAAGCCTACAGACTTCCAGCTGGTGGACATTACCGGTCTACATGGTACGTAACAGTATTAGACAGCCATGACTGAGTCTGCAAGGGGGGGCCTCCATCCTACTTGAGGTCAACCAGCGCCTCACGGACCTCACACGGGCCATCAGGTCCCTTCAGGGCAAACATACCTGTCTTGAGGAACAAGTCCTGACTTCCACCCCGGTCTCTACAACCACAGCCAATTTGGATCCTGTCACTACACCGCCTGCTCTGGAGCCGCGGGTACCTACCCCTAAAAAAATTTCCGGAGATCGGACCAAGTATAGGGCCTTCCGCAATGCCTGTCAGCTCTATTTCACACTCCACACTTCACAGATTAAGTTTCTGACTTCAGGCGCTGGAGCGAAGATACCAGTTGGAACCATGCTGCCCTACGGCACCAGTTTCGACTGGGCCTGTCAGAAGGCCTTAAGGATGAACTAGTTCGGGTAGGAGTCCCGAGTTCCTTGGAAGACCTCATCCAGCTGTCCATACAGATGGATCGCCGTCTGCGTGAACGCTGGCGGGAGAAGCTGGCACCGCACAAGACCGCTGCCCGGTCTCCCATTTCCCCTGAAGAGTGTGCAAGCCGGCTCCAAGGCAATCTCTGTGTCATGTACCTGGTGGATGAGTCTGACTTATGCGGTAGCTAACCTCTCTTACTACCCTGACTTGGGAACCCCTGGTAGAGCAGACAGAGTGCAGGATGGCACGAGGGTCGGACTGGGTCACTGGTGGTAGTAGGAGGTCCATTGGAGCACTCGTGCAACTGAAGCATGGTCGTACAGGCCGAGTCGTGAACGGGCTGGCAGTGCGTTACAGAAGGAGTAGGCTTGTGGATAGTCGGGTCCAGGCAGGGTCGTTAACAGGCAGGCAGCAGAAGTACACTGGAATCAGGCAGGAGAGTGGTAGTAGGCAAGCCAGGGGTCAGTGCAGGCAGAGATCAGACAAAGTCGGGACAAGCCGGGTCACAGGAACAGATAACAGGTTATGGATCTCACAGGAAACAACTCACACGCTGTAGATCAGACAGCACTTGCTTAAATAGAGCAGTTTGGCGCCGTTTCCGGCGCGTGCGCGCACATTTGAGGGCGTGCACGCGGACGTGCACATTTTGCGCGCAAAAGTCCTTTAGCACAGGTCTTCTTCTAACACTCTGCCTCTACTGTGGGGAAGCAGGCCATTACGTGCATGAGTGCCCAGCCAAACACCAAAAAGTGTTCTTCGGCTCCTCAATGGGGCAGACACTATTAACGGCCAAACCGGCTCACCTAGCCCTTCCCATCTCCTTCCGACTGCCTGTAGCTGCTTCATTGACCTGGGCTATGCAGCCAAACATGGAATTCCTCTCCAACCCAAGGAACAAAGTTTCTCTGTGTTCTTAGCCGATGGGTCCCGTGTCAAATCAGGACTAGTATCTAAGGAGACCCCACCTTTGCTGGCCACCACTCTCTCTGACCACAGTGAGCTGCTACGGTTGGACGCAATTGCTTCTCCACTGTTCCCAGTCATTCTAGGCCTGCCATGGCTCCAAGCCCACGACCCCTCAATCACTTGGAGTTCCAGATTAATCCAGTTCCAGTCCTCATACTGCCGGGAACACTGCCTCCCTACACCCGTCCTGCCTCCCCCAAACCTGATGTGTCTTGACTCTGACCTTGACTCCCATCAGAAAGTGCCCCAAGCCTACCACAAATTTCTGGACGTGTTTAGCAAGCAAGGGATGGACACGCTCCCTCCACACCACTCCTATGACTGCCCAGTCAAGCTTCTTCCTGGGGCAGAAATTCCATTCGGACGAATCTTTCCGTTGTCCGAGAAGGAGCTAGGGGCCCTGAAAGACTACATCAATGAGACCCTGCAGAAGGGGTTCATCCGCCCATCTACTTCTCCAGCCGGTGCGGGAATCTTCTTTGTGGAGAAGAAAGATCACACGCTCTGGCCGTATATTGACTACCGAGACCTGAATAAGGGTACGGTGAAGAACCGCTACCCCCTTCCCTTGGTGCCAGAACCTTTTCAGCGCCTAAGCTCTGCCACCATTTTCACAAAGCTGGATTTAAGAGGGCATACAACCCCATTCGCATCTGGGAGGGGAACGAGTGCAAAACCGCGTTCCGCACCCGATTTGGGCATTATGAATACCTTGTCATGCCCTTCGGATTGTGCAACGCCCCATCCACCTTCCAGTTCTTCATCAATGATATCCTCAGGGACTTCATAGACATCTTTGTAATAGCTTATTTGGATGACATCCTTATTTTTTCTTCCTCACTGGAAACCCATCGGGAGCATGTCAAGAAAGTTCTCTGCCACCTCCGCCAGCACAAACTGTATGCCAAACCCGAGAAGTGTGAATTTGAGCGTCAGAGTATTCAGTTTCTGGGACTGATCATTTCCCCGGGAGGCATCGAGATGGACCCACAAAAAGTGTCGGCCGTCCTGTCTTGGCCTGCACCTACCGATAAAAAGGGGGCCAGCGGTTCGTTGGATTCTCCAATTTTTATCGTAAATTCATCCAGAACTTCTCAGCCATCATCTCACCCATCACCCAGCTCACCAAGCAAGGGATCTGGTTCCACTGGTCCCTGGAAGCACAAACCGCCTTTGTAACCCTTAAGGAACTTTTCACATCAGCCCCTGTACTGTGCCACCCAGATCCAGCTCTTACATACATTCTGGAGGTGGACGCGTCAGAGAGCGCTGTTGGGGCGGTTCTCTCCCAAAATTCTGGGCTCAAAAGCTCAGTCCATCCGGTGGCCTTCTTCTCACGAAAATTTGCCCCGGCTGAAAGGAACTATGACGTGGGAGTTCGGGAACTCCTGGCCATTAAGGCCACTTTGGAAGAATGGAGATACCTGCTGGAAGGGGCGGCTCACCCAATACTGATCTACACGGATCTCAAGAATCTCGAGTATCTCAAATCTGCCAAACGCCTCAGACCTCGCCAGGCCCAATGGGCATTATTCTTCTCAAGATTCTTGTTCCATATAACATACCGGCCAGGATTTAAAAATAGAAAGCCTGATGCGTTATCACGCATGTTCGAGGATCCTAAGGAGTCTGCGACACCCGATACTATTCTGCCAGCTGGGAATTTCCTGCTTCTTCAAACGGACCGTTTGTTGCAGCTGAAGCGGGCCTGTATTGGAACTCCTGGCTCCATCAAAGACACCTTGCAGCTCAGAGTGGGTCTTTTATGGAGAGGGCACCAAATCTTTGTCCCAAAAGAGGTCCGAGTAACTATCCTAGGTCTTTGTCATGATCATCCCTTGGCCGGACACTTCGGGATCCACAAGACCTTAGAGCTGGTGCAGCGCACCTTCTGGTGGCCCGACCTGGAAAAAGATTGTAAGGAATACATTAACTCCTGCCCCATCTGCACTCAAAACAAAGTTTCCCGGAATAAGGCCTGGGGCTTGCTTCGACCTCTGCCAGTACCAGACCGACCTTGGGCCATGATCTCTATGGACTTTGTAGTGGAGCTGCCTCCCTCTGAGGGCTGCAGTCATCTTTGTGGTGGTTGACCGGCTGACAAAGATGGCCCATTTCTTGCCCTTAAAAGGAACACCCTCTGCTCCAGAGACTGCCCAGGTGTTCATTAAGGAGATTGTCCGGCTCCATGGTGTACCCATAGACATTGTTCCAGACCGAGGGGTGCAATTCACCTCAAAATTCTGGAAAGCCCTGTGTGGAATTCTGAAAATAAAAGTGTCTCTATCATCGGACTACCATCCCCAGTCCAATGGGCAAATGGAGGGGACTAACCAAACTCTAGAGCAATACCTCCATTGCTTTTCATCACTTGTCCAGGACAACTGGGTGTCCCTTCTGCCGATGGCAGAATTTGATTATAAAAACTCTTGCCATACTGCCACCAAGCAATCTACTTTCTTTGCGAACGTTGGTTTTCACCCCACCTTCCTGCCAGACTTGATCCCTGAGTCCTCCGTGCCTGCTGTCCAAAGCACCCTGAACTTCTTTACCCGCGACAACAAACTGCTGCAGGAGGCTATGTGCAAGACACAGGAAGACAGCAAAAGAATCTTTGATAAAGGAAAGGAGGGGGAACTAATTTTACAAGCAGGAGACCGAGTATGGCTGGCTACAACAACCTGAAACTGGCATGCCCATCAAGGAAGCTGGGGCCTAAGTATGTAGGACCATTCCCTGTCAAAAGGAAAGTCAATGATGTTTCCTACGAGCTGTCTCTGCCTGAAAGCTTTAGAATCCACCCAGTGTTCCATGTTTCCTTGTTGAAGCCTGTGGTACCAGACTCTTTTCCCGACCGTGAAACCTATCATAATTAATGGGGATGAGGAATTCGAGGTGGAGGCTGCACTGGACTGTAGAAGGAAGAGGGGGGGCAAATACAGTACCTGATTAAATGGAGGGGCTATGGACCCGAGGAAAATTCCTGGGAGCCCAAACAAGCCCCTGATCTGGTAAATGCCTTTCTTCGCAGCCACCCACAAAGAAGAACCCAACTTGGCATCTGGAGCCTGTCTGTAAGGGGGGAGGGGGGGGTGTCAGAGGAAGGCCGTTGGCTTGATCCCCCTTGGAAGAGGCATACCTGAAGATTTCTACTTCCTTGGTGACGTTGGCACGCGTTCTGGTGCCAGAAATTGCCATTTAAGCCTTGCTAATGCTCAGAGCAGGTGCTGTCTGATCTACAGCATTTACCCATGTTTACCTGTGCCTGATTTCTGTTCCTGATACCGACCCGGCTTGTCCAGACCTTCCTGCTCTCTGCCTGAACCCGGTCCCGGCTTGTGCCAACCATTCTTCTGCCTGCTCCTCTGTACCTTGCTGCCGGCTCGTTGCTGACCCTGCCTGCACCCTACTCTTCTCCAGTGTCTGTGGCCATCCAGACCTCCGTGGCTTCCAGCTCCGCAAGTCTTCTCCAGCCTCTCTAGATTGCTGCTTCCTGGCTGCATCTCTAGCCCCACAGGTCATCTCCATCTCCAGCAAACCTACGGACTTCCAGCTGGTGGACATTACCGGACTACCACAGGCATTCCTACCTCCCTGTGCTCCTGCAGCCGCTGTCTCACTCCCAGCGGTCTCTCGAACCAGGGTCGTAGGAGAGGCCATCCCCTGCCGTCAGACTCACTACATAGTACGTAACACACACACATATCCACTCACCAACACTGCTACCACACACTTCTCTACTGGTCACCACTACATCCACACACTTCTCCACTGACCAACATTGCACCACACACTTCTCTACTGGTCACCATTACATCCACACACTTCTCCTCTCATCAATACTGCTACCACACACTTCTCTACTGGTCACCACCACATCCACACACTTCTCCACTAACCAACATTGCACCATACTCTTCTCTACTGGTCACCACTACATCCACACATTTCTCCACTAACCAACATTGCACCACACACTTCTCCACTGATCACCACTACTGTAGCCATGTTCTCCCTTGGGAGTGGCTGGCAGTTGTGTTTCACCTGCCCGCTGTCCTCAATCACACTATGTCCACGCATCTGGAGCCACGGAACAGGCCGGTACTTTGTTTTGTTATGTTATTTGAGGGGATAAAACTTGGATGGGGATAGGGATTAACTGTGGGATGCCTAAAGAATTTGATCACGGGACCTTCTATATACATCTGCAACTTCCTCCAGCTCAATCACTGGCTGACCGTTCTTCTGCTTACTTCACTCCAGCACACTTCTTAGTTTCCTGGCCTGAAAAGCAGTTCATCAGGCTGCTATCACACTTCTTCCTCCACCCCAACTAGAACATGGTGAGGCCTGCACTTTTGCCAGCAGGACCTCCGAACCACCTGTTACAGGCAAGGGCCACGGGCTCCCGATTGTGAAGCCATGGGCCCCCGATTGTGAAGCCACAGGCCCTCCATTGTGTAGCTAAGTACATTGGTGCTAATGGGGTATTGATGGACTATAACTCCCAGCCCATCCTCTTCCAGACCACCCTAGCCTGCTTTCCTATCCAGTGACACTCCTTTCCCTGACTGGTTCCTCCGACCTCCACAGACGGTTCACTATCCTCCCCCAGCCTTCTCATCCAGCTCCCAGGGTCTGTCACTCACCGACAACCGGTGGATCCTTTAAAGAGTCTCTTAGAATGTAGAACTCTGCTGTTCTCCTGCTTCCTTGTGCTACTCCAGAAATTGACTCCACTCCTGGCTGCACCCAAGCCTGCAGGCCCCAAAGTCACACTCCCCTCCCCCAGACTGGGGGCTCCCTCTATTCCACAAGAACTCTCCTCCCCCCTGCTGGCAGATTACTGTATTTAAGGAGGCTTGCCCCCTGCCAATACAGATTGTGGATTGGTCAGGGCCCCTTGTCACACATCAGAAAGTGACACCTACTCATCCATCCCCTTTTCTAGAGCTTTCCTAGCTCAAAAAGGGAGGCGTATTTGAGGGCTGTTCCTTCCTGCAATCTCCAGCCCTCCCTGAGTCACTCCCCAGACCAGATCAAAACAATCAGGGCTGCACTCACTGTCAAGCTTGACTAGATTTTTATCTCTCCTACCAAAAATCGACAAAAATAGAGCACCTATCACTAAGGGGACGCTACACTACATCCACACACTTCTCCACTCACCAACACTGAAACCACACATTTCTCTATTAACCAACAGTGCACCACACACTTTTTTACTGGTCACCACTACATCCACACACTTCTCCACTGACCAACACTGTAACCACTCACTTCTCTACTGGTCACCACTGCACCCACACATTTCTCCACTCACTAGCATTGCACCCCCCCCCCCCCCCCGGCTAGAAGACAACACATTTATTTCTGATGTTTATGTGAGTGACATATGTTGTTTGGGGGAGGGGCTTATTCACACAAGTATTTGTAAGTGGTTTACACTTGGAGGGATGTTTGCAAAGTGTAGCAGATGCATTGGGTTTTTTTTTGTTACCCACTGCTCCCTTACTCTTCTTTACTGACCATCACTGCACCCATACACTTTTCCACTGACCATCGCTGCAACCACACACTTCTCTAGTGACCAATACTCCTCCCACACTCTTCTACACTGATCATAATTACACAAACACTTCACTAACTTCCATTGCACTCAAACACATCTCAGTTGACTGCCACTGCACCCACACACACCACCAGTGACTGCCACTGCGCTCACTCTCTTCTACACTGATCAACACTGCACTCACATGCTTCTCCATTGACTGTCAATGCACCCAAACATTCCTCCACTGACCAACACTGCACCCACAAACTTTTCCACGGACCATAATCACACCCACACACTTGTCTACTGGCCAACACTGCACCCACACTCTTCTACACTGATCAAAATTTCAAATACACTTCACTAACCTTCACTGCACCCAATCACATCTCAGTTGACTGCCACTGCACCCATGCACATCATCAGTGACTGCCACTGCACTCACTCTCTTCTACACTGATCAACAATGCACTCACATGCTTCTTTATTGACTGCCACTGTGCCCAAACATTCCTCCAATGCCCAACATTGCACCCACACACTTCTACTATAAATACTACTGCATGCACACACTTCCCCACTGAAATCTGCTGCATACATACACTTCTCCACTAACCACCACTGTATCCACACACTTCTCCATAGATCAACACTGCACCCACACACTTTTCTCCCTGATCACAGTTGCTCCCACACGTCTGTCCAGTGACCCCCACCACAATCATACTCTTCTTACACTGATCAACACTGCGCCCACACGCTTCTTCATTCATCGCCACTGCACCCACACAATTCTCCAGTGACCAACACTGCACCAGCACACTTCCCCCACTAACCACCACTGCACCTGAACACTTCTGTAGTGACCAACACTGCGCTCACACACATCTCCACTGTAACAGGGTAAGCATGAGCACTCAGGTGTCTTAGCCCAAGGACTATTTCCAAAATACTCAATGAAAGTCCCAGGAAAGTCCAATAGGCAATGTGGCAGAGCCCATTGACTGTAGCAAGATAATCTCCAAGCTATAGCAAGCTCTATATGCAAACAAGGAAGCAAAATAGGGAGAGAAGCACCTCTAAGTGTAGCATGGACTATCATTTATTAAAAGAAATGCCAAAGGACCACTCACAATTAAAATGAGTGTAAAACCTCATCAGAAGTTGGCACTGTGCCCACTCACTTCTTCGCTGACCAACCTTGCACCGTCCCCTTTACCCCCTGGTCACAGCTGCACTCACACTTCTTCACTGACGAAAGATGTACCCGTGCACTTCTCCATCGACCAATGCTACTGCCAATTCTCCACTTTATGTTGTAAAACATACCACTGTTGCACCTATGCTACACATTACATTCCC
Source organism: Glandirana rugosa (assembly GCA_018402905.1). Lineage (NCBI taxonomy): Eukaryota > Metazoa > Chordata > Amphibia > Anura > Ranidae > Glandirana > Glandirana rugosa. The sequence goes on along the minus strand of BLSH010213347.1, from coordinate 903,410 downwards.
CAGACTGCTAAACTCTGTACAGTGCAGTGTACATTTATAACACTAGGATTTTTTTTAGGAACTTGTAATTTCATTCAATTCAAAATTAATTGAATGAGCAGGCATTCTTTTGTAAGCACATACTGTATAAACAAAAGTATAGAATGTTAGATGCAATATACCGCGCTGTATTAAAAAGATGTGGTGGCTGCTACACGACAACCAAACAAAATTGTATGTAGACTAGATAACAGATGTGTAGCGCTCTACCTAGTAAATATTCACATATTTTTAAAGGCTAAGTTGGGCAGAAGGTAATAAATTATAATCACACTTAGCTGTGCACATAAATTGCACCTCAGGGGTGGTATTCAGCCTGTCCTCCCACAGTAAAGTGCAAATGCATATATATATATATATATATATATATATATATATATATATAGATCAACAATTGAGAAAATGGATTAGCAGTGTAAATCCTTAAATAAATCTATATATATATACAAAAAATAGCTAAATAAACAACAGTCCAGTTAAGTGCTAATAAGTCCACAAGTGCAAAAATTGCTGATATAGTGCAAAGAGATTGTGCAAATAGTGCAAAAGGTGCTGAAAAATTCTTGAAAATCCTAATAGTGTTCTATTCATTAAACAGAGTAGATCCCTGTCAGACACCCATTCCAGTGAGATCCTTCACCATAAGTATATTGTGCTTACCAGAAAGCAAATATATTCAAGCCTGAATATATTATCCCAGTGAGCGGGGCAGGAGATGCTTCCTTGATTCTCTCATCTAGTGAGTAATCAGGAAACAAAATATCCAGGGGTATCTCATCACCAACCCCATTGCCAAGCCAATTAGAGTGGAGTCCTCACGGGTCATCCATTCTTGGTTTGCCAACCCCTCACTATTTAACCCTCCAGTCCAAACCGCCCAGTCAATGTGTTCAAAGGCTTGGTACTACGTGATTTGGATGAATTAAAGGTTAAACTGCCACTCAACAATTCCCATCACAATTTGGGCCTTAAAACCCTCTGTGAAAGAAAGGATCTTGTGATCCACCCTACCGACAAAGGCGGGGGAATAGTCGTCTTGGATAAGGAGGGCTACCTTAAGGAGATGAATCATATTCTAAATGATCGAAGTACATATAGAGAATTGCCTAGTGATTCAACAAATAGTTATAAAAAAGAACTGAGTCTATTCATCGATAAAAGTTTTCGAAGCAATATACTTACAAGAAAGAATAGGCCTACTTGGTTCATATAGCTCATAACATACCGGTAATGTATTACCTCCTGAAAATCCATAAAGATTTCCAACATCCATCCGGCCGCCCTATAGTAAGTGGAATAGATTCCATTACTTCTCGAGTGGGACGCTATCCTGACTGTTATTTATTTAGCTATTTTTTTTATATATATATATATATGGATTTATTTAAGGATTTACACTGCTAATCAATTTTCTCAATTGTTGATATATATATGCATTTGCACTTTAATGTGGGAGGACAGGCTGAATACCACCCCTGAGACACAATTTATGTACACAGCTAAGTGTGATTATAATTTATTACCTTCTGCCCAACTTAGTGCCCATTCACACAGGGGCGACTTGCGATCCGACTTGAGTTGCCTCAAGTCGCCCCAAGTCGATTGACATCTGAAATCCCATTGAAGTGAATGGGAGCCGTCTTAATATACACTACTGAAGTCGCTCCGACTTCAAGTCCATTTCAGAAAAGGTTCCTGTACTACTTGGAGGCGACTTCTATCTGACTTGTGCCCATAGGATTCAATAGAAGTCGGATCCCCATTTACATGGAAGCAACTTTACCGTATAAAGAATAGAATTTATTTTTAGGCAACCCCCTCCCTCCCTTCTCTTATTGGTCAAGGCAAAGTCGCCTGGCAAAAATCATATTGTAAAGTAGCCTCAAATCCCTGAAGTCGCTCTGAAAGTCGCTCTGAAATTCGCCTAGCAAAGTTGCGCCGAAGTTGGGTTGCCCCTGTGTGAATGCAGCCTTAGCCTTTAAAAATATGCAAATATTTACTAGGTAGAGCGCTACACATCTGTTATCTATAAACAAAAGTATACTTGGAGAAAATAGGAAAGCACTTACCAAAGTATACATCAAAACATATCTAGACTCAATAACAGTCATGATAACCAACCCCTTAGGACTTCAGGGATAATTGGAACTAGAAAGGAAAGTCATAAGGAATTAAAGAATGACCTACCTCTTCTTCACAAAGGTCCATTCTGCAGATCTTGCCAATAATTGCTCCTGCTATAATAATTCCTGTTTCCATAATCTCTGGGCTTGGCACTTTTGCTCTAAGCTTTTCCTGTAAATGAAAGTCAGTTCTCAATTTTTAGAGTATACTTACAAAACATAATATATTATATGAAGGCAATCAAAAAGCTGTTATATGTTACAGTATGTTATCCATAGGTAGTTGTAATAAAATGAAATACAATACTACATGCTATGACATTTCTCCCACCTATTTGGACATTCCTGACCTTCATTAAAGCTGAACTACAGAAAAATATAAAATAAACACAAAATCAATGGTTATGTATATTAATTTTAAATGTGTCTGGTGAAAGTACATGCATTTACCTTGATATACTGTATATTTCTCCTGTAATCTCCAAAACTGGGAGAGGGAGGGTCAGTAGTAAAAACCAATCAGGTTTTTCTGTAGTTCGGTGTGCTGGCAGGGAACATACTGCCAGTAGAAGAGACCAAAGTGAGCATAGCGTTGGTTTCTTCATTATACTGCTGTTTCTGCATTACTCAATCAGCAGGGGTGCTTGGCTAAACAGTATTAGCAATCCTTCAGCATGTAAAACAGTGCACACATACAATATGTATGTCAGCTGCATATTCAGCTTTGTGCACAAACTTTACTTTATATTACTTTTAATATAGGCCAGGTTTAACACAAATGTAGGTGTGGTTGAGAAAAAAAGTTTTTTTTTTTCCTCGGAGTCTATTGAGAGATACAGCTTGATGATAATTAAGTAACTTAGGGTTATACTGCCACTTACAGAAGAAATGGACACTAGGCACATATAAAACTGAAGGCCTTCCCCTTGAAACACTCCCACTTCATACCTGCTCAGTTGTAGCAAACAGTCCAAAGAAAGAATGATAGCAAATGAGGGGAGAGAGTTGTGTCCCTCAATGGATGAAAAGAAAAGGATATTATGGTAAGTACAAAAATCTCAATTCCTCTATCATCCACTGAGGGACACGGGTTCATGATAATTAAGCAACCCAGGGACATCCAAAAACAATCCAAACCGAGGGGCAGACATGCCAAAACATGCACAGATGAAGCAGCCCAACAAGAGCAAAAACAGAACAAAAGGCAACCAAGGCCATTAAATAACCCCTTGCATAGCCTTTTGGCCAAAACTGGTATTTGCAGATGCATCAATCTTGTTAAACTTAAAGAACATATGTAAAGAAGGCTAAGTTATAGCCTTATAGCCAGATTTGAAACAGAGGCCTGATAACAAAAAGTCTTAAGAAGTACTTGTTTCCCTGGTGGAGTGGGCTTTAATGGGAAAAGGAAGCAATTTATTTTGTAACTCATATTGCACCATGACAAGTCTAATCTATCTACAGCCAGCAGTGGATCTGGAAACCAGAGAACATCTTTTAGGACCTTCTGGAATGACAAAAAGACAATCAGCCTGCCTGAAAAAAGTAGTGTCAGAAATGTAAACCCTGATTGTCCTCAACATGTCCCAGCAATTGAGAGAAATCTCCTTGGGGTAAGCCGATTGCAGACACAGGGAAGGCAACACAATTAGAGTTGTTGGATGTTCAGGTTGGGCGGAGAACTTCCTTCGAGTTAGGCCCCGAACTTGACCCGAACTTGACCCCAAACCCTGGACCCAATTGAAGTCAATGGTGACCTGAACTTTTGGGCACTAAAATGGCTCTAAAAAAGTCCAGGAAAGGGCTAGAGGGCTGCAAAAATGGGGTAAGAATAGGACAAGTGCCCTGCAAACAAATGTGGATAGGGAAATAACTTAAAATCACATAAAAAAAAAAAAAAAATGGAGGAGGAGGTGGATGTGGAGTAGGAGGTTGAGGAGGCGGTGACCATGGCGGTGTAGGTAGAAGTGGCGGTGGAGGAGCAGGAGGTAGCCAACATTGTTTTTTGTTTTTTTTTTTTTTCTAATTGGGGTAGCCAGCAATGTCTACGCACTTTTCAATTTTGTGCAAAAAATGCACAGCAAGGTGCAAATGTACTATGTAGCACTATTTATTATTATTATTTTTTTTCATTACAAATTCTTTATTTAGAAAATCAGCATACAGAGAATGGTTACAACACATTGCAATCATTTGCAGATCGGGAGCTCATAAAAACAAGGAACTCTGTACAGGTGATAACATCTATTAGAGAGCTATAGATAGACCAGGAGGCCGAAGCCTCCCTTTCCGTTCTCTGACATGTATACATCTACATTAGCTAAGCAAATTATATACTGTCTCCAGTCTCACGTCTGCAGGAGGGTCTCTGGGATGCTGAATTTCTCGGCATTATTTTTTTTTTCTATATAACATAAATAGTGCAAACTAAACAGAACTAACAAGAAAAAAAAAAAAGGAGAGGAAAAAGAAAAAAAAAGAAAAAGAAGGGAGAGGGGTAGAAATAGGGGAAAGAAAGAAAAGGAGAGAAGAGAGGAAGAGAGCTTATAATGGAGTAAGATTAGAAAAAGAGGAAAGCAGGAGTTGGGGAAAAAGTAGGTGGGAGGGCGTCTCCCCCCCGCTGACCCTAGGGCAAACCATCTAGCAAGGACTTGCCCTCTTCTGAGTAGATAAACATATTCCAGGCTTGCCATGTTTTTTTATACTGGTCATTTTTATTCAGAGATGAAAGAACAAGGTCTTCCATCTTATTCATCTCCTCAATCTTCTTGAGCCACATTTGTATAGTGGGTGCCTCCACTCGTTTCCAATTCGTTGTTATGCAGTATTTAGCCGCATTGAGCAAATGACGTAGCACTGATTTTTTGTATATTTTGCTGGGGATCTCGGAGCAATGTATTAGGAAGAAAGCCGGGTCCGCCGGAACTGGGCGGTCTGTACATTTTTGTGTGATTTCTCTGACTTCCCTCCAGTAAGTTTCCACTCTCGGGCAGCTCCAAAAAATATGGAGTAGCGCCCCCCCCTCCTCCCCACATCTCCAACATCTATTGGGCGTCTCTGGGAAAAGGCGATGTAACAGGGAAGGTGTGTGATACCAACTAGTGAGGATTTTATAGTTGCATTCTTGGATGCGTGTGCAGATTGAGGATTTTAGGGTGAACCTTATGATGTGTTCCGTTTGTTCAGGTGTAAATGTGCGCCCCAGTACGTTTTCCCACTTTGTTATTTCAGGGAGCCTAAAACCGGAGGGAGGCATGATTAGCAAGCCATATATTGCCGACAGAGTATGTGTCATCGGGCCAGTCTCCGTACAGTGAGTCTCAAAGGGTGTCAGGGGTCTAGAGTATTCCGTTGGGGGCCCCAGTTTGGAGAGGAAATGATGAACCTGGGTGGCACTCCAAAAGTCGAGAGCAAAGCTTCCATTTTGTCGGGTTAGGGTCTCGATCGAGGGCCACCTACCCGAGTCGAGAAAGTGGGACACCTGAAAGTGGCCCCTCTCCCTCAAAGACCGAAATGGGCCCCTGTCCAGTCCCGGTGCAAACCTTGGGTTGCCCAGTATAGGGTATAGGGGGGATCTGACGGTAGATATTGCCGAATCCTTGCTCATACCATGGCATGTCTTGAGTGTGGGTCCAATAATGGGGTGATTTTTAAGCGATTGAGGGAGGTTCCCAAGGCACCATCCCGCCCTGCTGAGTGGAATATCCCTAAATTGTTGTTGTTCTAGTTGTACCCATAACTTCTGTTCTGAATGTCTACACCAATCTATGATCCGCATTAAGAGTGCAGCCTGATGGTATTTACGAACGTCCGGTATTGCAATACCTCCGTAAAGTTTTGGTAGGGCCAGTAGACGTGTTCGAAGTCTAGGACGCTTGTTTGCCCAAATAAATTTGATGAAGAGACTGGTTACTTGTTTAAAGTATCCCAGTGGAATGTGAGTGGGTAGAGCTTGGAATAGGTATAAAAATTTGGGAAGAATGCTCATTTTGACGATATTACATCTACCAAACCAGGAATGTATACCCTGATGCCATTTGTTTAACAAGTTATGCACAGTAAGCAATAAGGGCGGGAAATTTAATCTGTATACCTCCGTCAGCATAGGCGGGATTAGCGTTCCGAGATATTTTAACGCGATAGATGTCCACTTGAAGTTAAAGTTCAATTTCAGATTGTGTAGTAGGGAAGCGTTTATTCCTACTCCCATCGCCTCTGACTTGGAATAGTTTATCTTTAGGTTTGAGAGATTCCCATACTGGTTATTATTCTTTTTTTTAAACCAGCAATGTAGACGCACCTTTTATTTTTGTGCAAAAATGCACCGCTGGCCGCAAATGTAGTATTTAGAATTTTTTTTTTTGTAAACCAGCAATGTAGACGCACTTTTTATTTTTGTGCAAGAAATGCACCGCTGGCCGCAAATGTAGTATTTTGAATTTTTTTTTTTTAAACCAGCAATGTAGACGCACTTTTTAATTTTGTGCAAGAAATGCCCCGCTGGCCACAAATGTAATATTTTGCACAAAAAAATATATTTTTTTTAAATTTGTCTAACTGCAATGTAAAAGCAGTATTTAAATATGCCAAAATGTTGCCAACTGAACTAACAGAACGTGATTAAAGTAGTGTCCCTGTCACACAAGCAGTTGCAAATGCACTGCACTTGCAAAAATGGCTGCAAACGCCCACCTAACAAACAGAAAAATTGCTTAGGTTTTATATGAGGCACTTTGCTTAGCAAACAAAATTTATTCTAGCAAACATAAATTTCCTCTAGCACCCACCCACCAATAAATTGCTGTTTTTAACAGATTTTCTAAAGCTAATCTGTCCCTCACACCAGCAGCAGCATCCTCTCCCTACACTAGTATGAGATGATTTTCTAAAGATAATCTGTGCCTCACAGCAGCAGCAGCATCCTCTCCCTACACTAGCATGAGATGATTTGACATGCAGCACTACGTGACTCCAGCTTATATAGAGGCTGGGTCACATGATGCACTGGCCAATCACAGCCATGCCATTAGTAGGCATGGTTGTGATGGCTTCTAAGGGCAAACGAGTAAAACACTTGTTGATTGGCTGCCCTGCAGCTATTCAACAGGCACGAAAAAAATACCCGAACCCGGACTTTTTCTCAAATGTCCGGGTTCGGGAAACGGACACCCTACAGTTCGGGTTCGCTCAACTCTAAACACAATATCTTCATGAGGTTAAAAGCAGAAACCACTTTGGTTACAAAGAAGGTCCTTGGTCTCAAAACCACCTTGTCTTTGTACAACATCAAATGGGGCATCCTAAAGGACAATACTGATAACTCAGAAACCCTTCTGACCAAAGTGATGGCCACAAGAAATACTAAACTATGGGATAACAATGCCAATGATATTTACCAACCAGATTCAAAAGAAGGTCTTAATACCACCGAGATTGCTAGATTTAAATCCAACACTTGGATCGGAGGGAGCAGCATTTGAAACCTCTTTTATAAAAGTACCTGTCAAAGAATAATTAGCAAGAGGACGTTGAAAAAGAAGGGACAGTGCAGACTCTTGACCTTTGATGATGCTAAAAGGCAACTATAGTTATACCCCTAAATGGAAGAAAAAAATAACACAGCCCACTAACAAAGCACACAGATAAACCTCCAGACACCTACACCAGTGAAAATAAATCTTCTAGGTTTGATGGGAAATCTTGCTGGAAGAAGACAAGTCTATTACAGATTACTGAATCCAAAATATCTGTATATCTCAGAACCTTGTTTCAACAGCCAGGTAGTCAAAGCCACCAAAAAGTAGTGGGGAAAACTCAAGGCCGGGATAAGGGGTGGGCAGGAGGGGAAGTTTACCCTGGGCCCAGTGACGCAAAGGGGCAAAAAATGGACACAGGTTGGTACACCCATTCTGCAGCATATATTAATAGTGATAGAGGGGGCACAATTCTGCATCCTTGCCCAGGGCGCTGGATGACCCTGTCCCGGTACTGGGAAAACTGGTGAATGGGATTACAGTTCTGACTGAATGGGTAGAGGCAATGGAGCCCTGTAGTAGACAATCGACTGCGAGGTAACGGAGATGGGTAAGTCAGTCTTGACATTAGGGTAAGTGGTCAAAAGGGTCATGGCCCTGTCCCAGTAGGTCGCGGGACCCGTTCCTACGTCTTAACACGGGGGAGATAGTGATAATTATATACGACGTCTTACCCACATGGTTGGACACAGGTAAAAAACGGGGAAACGCAGTGACCCGGGTCCCATTTGAAGGGGAGGACGGGTGGGGAATAGGGCCGGAACTCAAAAGGGGTGATGAAAAACCACCGAAACTGATGGACCGACAACTTTGTTCCAAGACTCTATATGTCTATAAAACCTAAGTCATTAGACATTATCTGAACAGA
>BLSH010213347.1:862633-885934 GCA_018402905.1 Glandirana rugosa | reverse complement strand
CCTATCCCCATTTATTTGTAGGGCACTTGCCCTAGTTTGAAGATGATTTTAGAACAGTTATATGGCTTCTACCGTTAATTAATACTTTTCAGACACAGTTTGAAGATGATCCACATTCACCTCCATTTTTGCTTTTTTTATGTTTTTATTTTTTTAAAAATATTTACAGTTATTTCCCTGTCCCCATTTTTTTGTAGGGCACTTGCCCTACCCTTACCCCCATTTTACTTCCTTTTGCAGCCCTCTGGGGCTTTCCAGGACTTTCCTACAGCCATTTTTGTGCCTAAAAGTTCGGGTCCCCATTGATTTCAATGGGGTTCGTTGTCCGTGCGATCGTTCGGGTTCCGTCCGGACCCGGACCCGGACTTTGTCCCGAAGTTCGGACGGACCAGCAGAACCCGAACTTCCAGGTGTTCGCTCAACTCTAGTCATTTGTAAGTCAGATGTTTGTAACTAGGGGACCGCCTGTACTGAGCTGGAGGGTGAAGGAGTAATACATACAGGCTTGTATGTGCCAACTTTGTACTGTGTTTCATATGGGCATCCCACGGTAGACTCTGATCCCCATCGAAGTTGATTCCCCCAGTGAAGCAACGAAAGCAGGAGCCGGCCTGGTCAGTGTCTCCGGATGCATGATATGAAGTGATTGAGGTCAGCTAGCAGGTGGGCCACAGCTTTCAGCCACTCTCAAGGGAACATATGGCTACTCTTCTGTAGCTGCCTGTGACAAGCGCAGTTGCAGGGAAGACACAGAAGCTAAATAGCGGAGCTGAGTGTCGGAACGGCTCTGGGATTCAGCCTGGATTGGCAGGACATTGAGATTTAACTCAGGTCTCGAGACAGTCCCGCCCAATCCAGGGCATTTGGGAGGTATGCACAAGGGGTGATTAGGGTGTGCCCAGGCACATCTGGCAAACCCTGTGCACACACCTATGCCCAGTGAATTGACTGTCCCTAGGTGATACACAGAGATGAAACAAATCCTCCTACATCTGTAGCTCTCTCTTCTCTACAGCTGTTCAAAGTGCACAATTTATAAAGCTTGCCTGAGCTTTCAGAAAGCAGGGGGCATGAAGTTGAAGTTACACTCTGCAGAGCTGAGGAGAGCTAAGAGCTGATTGGAGGGAAGGGGCACACCCCCTTCACACAGCACACAGGAACAGAGATGGGGATGTCAATCACAGGCTGTTTGCTGGACCTCCCTCCCTGTCACCTTTTTCTCTTGGTGTCAGGAAAAGGTGACTCATGCAGATAGAAGAGGAATGAGTCAGCACACAGAAATAACACTTAGTGTTCTGGATTGAGGCAAGTACACACTATAGAGCAGTGATGGCGGACCTTGGCACCCCAGATGTTTTGGAACTACATTTCCCATGATGCTCATGCACTCTGCAGTGTTGTTGAGCATCATGGGAAATGTAGTTTGCTATCACTGCTATAGAGGGATATGCATTGTACATATTTAATTCCTGAGGCTTACAACCTTGCTTTAGTATTATATGACTTACCAGCACAAGCTTGAGGAGTTCTATAGAGGGGTGCGGTGCAAAAGCTGCAGAATATAGAAATCTCTCATTTATCTTTGCTTGTTTCTTTTTGGTAAAATCCAGGAAATCTGAAAGTGCGAATATTGAAGCACGTGACTGGGCTGCGACTGCTGCATCAATAAAAAACGGTCTGCAACATAATATACAGTTCATCAGTTTCCGAATAGCAATCAGTATAATCAAGGAAAACATTAATCAGATAGATAGATAGATAGATAGATAGATAGATAGATAGATAGATAGATAGATAGATAGATAGATCCCATGTGCATATGATTAATTAAGCTGAGCAGAATTTTAATTGATTCAAATGTACCCTAAAGTTAAACTCTCCATCATAACTTCTATATGTGATACACTACAAGGTCCTAAGTTTGTTGACAGCCAATCATCATATCTATATAAGCTTGTTGGACATCTCATTCCAAAACCATAAAGTTGCTGTAGGTATTTGTACCAATTAAGCTAAAACATCTTTGTACCATATGCTGTAATTTTAACAGTACCCCTTACTGGAAACCACTGACTGCAATATTTTTGAGGGGCATCCACATAAAAAGAGCAATATACAAAGTGCACTAATGCAACCAATCCATGTCCATCTTATATTGATCTAGCTGTGATGAACTTAAACCAGATTATTATGGGCTGATGCACTTTTTAAATTGTCAATCTGTTCTGCACTGTTTTAGTGAATTTGCTGAGCAGTTGTTAAATAATCAGAATAGTTAAAGTGATACTAAACACACACTGTTTACATTGTCCCTACTATTTCTGTATATGGATGATGGCACTGTAATTATTTTAACAAACGAAAACATCTAAGTACTCTTTTCCTAATCAATATACAGCTGTCACATGGCCCAGCTCTTTCCCAGCCTGCCTGTAGGGAAACATAAGCAGGAGGAGCTTCTAGTCCTCTGCTGCTGGTCACATGTTCCAAATAAAAAAACAGCCTTTGGAATACAGAGTAAAAATAAATAAGATCAATAAACTGTTTTAAATTGTCATACAAATATATATATCTGAAATCAAATCTTTATTATTTGTTGGCAATAACATGGTGTTGGTGTGCCACGCCCCTCCAGCCTGTGTCATAGAATAATAGGGAGGTGAAGTATTGTGTTTAGCTGGTTAGTGGGCATGGAGGAGGGAGGGAGTGGGCTGTCATTTGCTACTGTGTATACACCTACATGTATGACTCTATACTCACATGGGCTGCTCAGATGTGATAGGGAAGAAATGCTTAGCATAGAAACTCACTGAAAGCTGAGCATGTGCAGAGCTGCCAACACTGCTCTGCAAAATCCCCAGCTGCACTGGGGACATGGACAAAAGTGGGAAATAGAGAGCAGCAGGATCAACCAGGTTTTTTGACAAATACAGAAAACAAATCTTATAGTGGCTGAGTGAGTATGAATAGCATGTAATACACCATTTATTGATAGTTTTTTATGATGTGGGTTTAGTGAAACTTTAAATAAAACTTTATTATGTGGTTAATATTGAATATAAAGTATATTTGTTAGGTACTAATCTCCAAAAGCAGGTTCTCTTACTATGCTATAATTTGTTACTTTGTGCTCAAAGATAAAACTAGTTGGGTAGAAACAGTGTATATTTACTATATCTACTATTGTATGGCTCTACTATACATACATATACATTATTACCCTAGAAGAAAACAATTCAGGTGACTCACAGTAAATCAGGTGACGCTGTCTGCAAGATCTGCTGAATATCCCTCTGTTTGGCATACTTAAATGTTTTTACAAGTGCTTGAAAGTTTTTGACAGTTGATATCTTAGGGGCAGTCAGTTTAGCCTTTTTTCTTTTGGAAATCGCCAAGTACTTCTTGAGCTGAAAGGGCAATGAACATCATGGGTATCTCAGCCTCAAAACCACATTAAAATATTACATAAACTAGGACTTGATTTGCTGGCATGCTATATAGTCTTGGGCCTAGAGTGACATGACCATATGGAGAGGCCCAAACTGTTTTACTTGAAACCTGAAAGCCTGCCTGTGTTAGTTACTATTAGACATAATATGCAACCCACAGTATAAAACATGTGAAAATAATTGTGGCATATTGTTTAAGCAGCAGAAGTATGATACAAATCTGGCATCCCTTTACTAGATGTACAATAGACAAGGGCAAGATAAAAAAGGCCAACCATTACTGCCATTCAGAAATACTTTGCGCAAGTTAAGAAGCTTTCTAATCAACTTTTTGTGCCCAAAATTGCTATTTTTAGAATTTACCTGGTCTAATTCTTTGGTTTATATTTAGAAAGCTCATTGGTTTGTTGTGTCTTAAAGTCATTGGGCAGGTACTAGGTTTTTTTGTGCTGTAAATCTACAGTAGAATACATTTGTCTATATAATTTAATATCTTAAACAAATATGTAAAAAATGAAAAGGAACCATCTAAAAAAAATGGGCCAGAGAAAAGGAGATACACAGCGAGGTACCAAAAATGGCAGGTGACCAAAGCAAGTGACATATGTGACGAGAAGGTGATGGCTCATAAAAAACTATGGAATAATGCAAGAGCAGGTATATGACAAGAATCCATTTAGGGGGCAACAAGACATTAGTTTACCAGAAAAGAGGCATCTTCATCAGCAAAACATAGCAAAAACAAGCACAACGACAGACTTGGGCACATACTGTAGATAGCAAATGCTCAAACAAGACAGAATGGAGAACTCAGACAAAGAATAAGGCAAACAAAGTCCACTAAAGTAATGGCCTCAGAGCTGATTTGAGTAAGCCTTAAAGTGGAGTTCCACCCAAAAGTGGAACTTCTGCTTTAATGGAAGGTGACCCCCAACATGCCACAATTGGCATGTCTTTTTTTGGGGGGCTGACCAGGGAACCTGTTTTCACAGGGTCCCAGGTCCACTCCCTCCCCTGGTGCCGCGGCTAAGGGAAGGAAGTCCACCTTGCCCACTCATTCTCTGCGATCTACTGGGACACGTCACAGGTCCCAGAAGATAGGACGGCCAGTCACAAGGCGCAACTGACTCGCCAAAGCTGGGTGCCCACACCTGTGAAGCTGGCGCCGCGGAGAGGAGGGGGAGAGGAGCGAGCCCTTGGGCGACCGCATCACTGGAGCGTGGGACAGGTTAGTGTCCGATTATTAAAGGTCAGCAGCTATACTTTTGTAGCTACTGACTTTTACATGGGTGGAACTCCGCTTTAAAGGTCTAAGAATATGCAGTTGATTCTTTTTCTAATATGTTTCATTGCACAAGATTCGGACCATGTCTTCAGACATTTAATCTTTAACAATGGAGAGGAATTATTAGAATGAACTGCACATTCTCTGATAAATAATCTAAAAATCTCTCACTACAGTATATTGTTTTCAGCTGCCAAATGACTAGCTTTAAGGGACAGGGAATGGATATGGATCTTCAAATGTCCTATTTCAATATGTCCTAGAAGTAGCTATCTCTTTGGACTTAATGCTTAGCCAGCCTTGAGATGAGCTGACAAGATGTCTAGCCTTCAATTATCAGAATGTGCAATGTGGAACTGATGACCTTCTTGTGATATACTGAGGTCAGCCAATTGACAAGGAAGTATTTTCAAAGTCCATCCAAGTCCCTAGAATAATTTAACAGAAGGAGAATGGATACAGCCAATTGCAGATAATAACTGCATTTTATTACACAGCAGTGAAAACTTCTAACAATGAGGAATGTAATCAAGGCAAATTAGGGATTTACAATGTTAAAGAGGAACCTCACTCATGTTTTAAATTAAGAGTCAGCAGGTAAAAATATTGTAGTTACTGACTATGAAAAATCAAGTATTTACCAGTCAATGGATTTCAGCATTGTCTTCCCACGGCACCACCAACTTGTATTTGTAAGCCAGTTGTGACTTCCTAATGTATCACAGCAGGCTCCCCACTGCACATACATCGGATCGCACAGCACAGTGATGCTGGTCCTGAAGCCTCCTGAGACATGTGATGTCTCCCAGGAGGCTGCAGACGGGGAGGGAGGCAGGACGAATGATGCCATCCTCGCCTAGGAGAGGATTAGGGCATTTATTGAGGGCACCAACAAAAAACAGTACCCCTCCAAAAAAACTCAGTTACAGGTCGGGGAATAAGCAGTTCTTCACTTTTTGAGAGGGGTTCTTCATAAGTCTTCAAATGGCTATAGTCATAGTAAATGTAAACTGTAAATAATGCAGCACAGAGGATGTAGAGCTAAATGGCTACTTTTAAAAAGCATCTCATGTTATAGTAATAATTTGTGATTAGGTTGTCGGAAGATGCCTTATGGTGTATAAGGATCATGTCTTCAGGTTTTGTTTTCAACTTAAAACAAATCTCTTTCCAGATCACGCACACTCAAACATCAGCAGTATGGTTGCCCGCAAAGGGCTGGTTGTATCTAGGGTGCGCAGAGTTCAGGGGTGTGTTGTGTACAGAGTGCAGGATTTAGGAGTGCATTTGTCATGGCACTGAGACATAACGGAAAATTGTTATCAAATACTTACCGTAATTTTCCTTTCCTGGCTCTGCCCCATGGCAGCACACCTCGGGTCAACCCCGCCCCCTTGACCCCGTATAGGACATCCCTTTAACAGAGCATAAAAGGACAGCAGTACCTGGAGACGGTGTTCTGTAACTAGCTTGCGACGGACCCGGGTGGGAATGTGCTGCCATGGGGCAGAGCCAGGAAAGGAAAATTACGGTAAGTATTTGATAACAATTTTCCGTTTTCCTGGCTCAGCCCCATGTCAGCACACCTCGGGATTTAAGTAGCATACAGTCATGGGAGGGCAAGATAAACCTCAAACAAGACACCAGGTGCTGCTCAAAAGAAAAAATTTTTATTGACGTTCAGAAAGAACCGAGGACAATACTGAAGTCCCCAAGGCATTGGCCTGAGAGGCAACATCCAGCTTGTAATGCTTGATAAATGTATTCGGAGAACTCCAACTTGCCGCTTTGCAGATCTCGTCTGCCGGCACTTTACACCAGGCCGCCCAGGAGGATGAGACCGCCCTGGTTGAATGTGCACTGATCTCCTGTGGAGGGGAGAGGCCTTCGAGGGAGTATGTCTCTTGGATCGCCTTTACCACCCATGAAGAAATCACTCTGGAAGATGCTGGCATGCCCTTCCTTGAGCCCGATGGGTATATAAAGAGAGCCTCCGATTTCCTGAATGGACCTGTTCTTAGCAAATATATCTGCAGAATGGCTTTGAGATCCAAGTGCCGCAGAGTCGAGTCCTCAAAATCGCCTGCAGGCTGAGGAAGAACTGGAAGTACTGACTGCCAGTTAAAATGAAATTGCGTAGACACTTTCGGCAAGAACTTTGGAGAGGGCCTTAAAACTACCCTATCTGGCAAGAATGTACAGTATGGCTCCTTGCAGGAAAAAGCCGCCACCTCCGACACCCGTCTTGCTGAAACTACGGCAGTGAGGAACACAACCTTCAGGGTGAGGTGAAAAAGTGAACTATCATTATCTGGAAAGAAAGGGAATTTTAGCAACCCTTTCAGCACTAACGGTAAATCCCATCTAGGAAATACTGGGCGAATCCGAGGCCGGATCTTGATTGCTGCTTTTAAAAATCTCACTATAAGCGGATCCCTCGCCCAAGGAACGTCGGTCAGGGCAGTAAGTGCAGAAACCTGGACCTTCAGGGTATTATAGCTCAAACCCGTATCTAGACCAGACTGAAGGAATTTCAGAACGTCCGTCACTGACGGTACCTGAAACAAGAATCCTTGTTGGGCAGCAAATCCTTCAAACTTTCTCCAAACTCTGTGATACGTTCTGTTCGTAGAAGGCTTTCGTGCTGTAAGCAAGGTGGCCACTACCGATTCGGGGAGATTCAAGCCATCTAGCTTGCCCCGCTCAACAGCCAGGCAGTCAAGGCCAGGCGGGCCGGATCGGGATGAAGTTGGCCGTTCTGCTGAAGCAGGTCCCAGGCTTGTGGCAACCTGACCGGAGGGGTTTTCGCCAGGTGACGGAGGAGCGGAAACCACGGCCTCCTTGGCCAAAACGGAGCGACCACTATTGCCGTGACTTCGTCCTCCATTATCTTCAGCAGGCATCTGAGAATCAGTGCTGTGGGAGGGAACACGTAGACCAGGTTGAAGTTCCATCTCTGAGATAGTGCATCCTGCCCCAACGCCTGAGGACAATAATACCGGGAAAAAAATCTTGGCACCTGATGATTGATTGGAGTTGCCATCAGATCTACCTCGGGCATCCCCCATTGGCTGAAGATTTGCTCCAGGTATTTCGGGTTCAGCATCCACTCCGATTTGTGGGAGAATCTGCGACTCAGGAAATCGGCCATGGAATTCTGGACTCCGGGAAGATAGACTGTTATCAGATCCGCTAGGTGGACTTCGGCAAAGCTGAATATCTCCGCCGTCACTTGAAGGAGGGTCAGGCTCCTCGTCCCACCCTGCTTCATTACATAAGATACCGCTGTCTTGTTGTCCATGAGAAGGCGAACCCTTTTGTCCCGAACTATGGGAAGGAAGACGAAAAGGGCCTCTCTGGCCGCTCCGAGCTCCAACAGATTGGAAGAACAGGAAGTTTGAGAGCCCCATCTTCCTTGGGCTCTCAACTCTCCGCAATGAGCACCCCAACCCTGCCGACTGGCATCTGAGGTGATCGTAATCCAACCTCCAGGGTTGATGGGCCTGCCTTGAGTCAGGTTCTCTTTCCTTGTCCACCAGACAAGATCGTTTCGGATAGAGCGAGGAATCAGAATCTTCTGATGCAACGAACCACGGCGCCACTGGCTGAGGAGAGCAAACTGATACCTTCTTGTATGCCACTGTCCCCACTGGACTGCTGGAATACATGCCGTAAGATTTCCTAGGAAGCTCATCCCTTCGCGGACTGTGATGACCGCTGCACTTCCCATTTCCCTTGCGTCCCTCATGACGCGAATGGCTTTGTCCTCCGGAAGGAATATTCTGTATTGCCTCGTGTCGAAAGACATTCCCAGGTAAACCAACGTCTGAGATGGAACAAGATGGCTCTTCCCCATATTGACCATCCATCCAAATTGGCTCAGGGAGGTAAGGACATGATCTCGGTGCCGCAACAAAAGATCTCTGGATTGAGCGACGACTAGGACATCGTCCAAATAATGGAATACCCTTATTCCCTGCTGGCGGAGGAACGCGATCACAGTCACCAGAACCTTCGTAAACGACCTTGGGGCGGAACTGAGGCCGAATGGGAGGCATCTGAACTGGAAATGGTCTCCCGCATACACAAAACGTAGAAAACGTTGATGGGCCTCTGCTATAGGAACATGGAAATACGCGTTTCCGAGGTCCACTGAAACCATCCAATCGTTTCGTCGTATGACCGCCATGATTGTCCTGAGGGACTCCATCCGAAATGGCTGAGGCTTCAGGAAGGAGTTCAGCCTCCTTAAGTCCAGGACTGGACGCCACTTGCCTGAGGACTTCTGAACAAGGAAGAGGGGTGAGTACACCCCTTGGCCCCGCTCTCTTTCCGGCACTGGAACCACCGCCTGCAATGTAATCAGCTCCGCGATGTAGGACTCGAGACACAGACGTTTTTCTGGCGAACTTGGTATCCTCGTTACCATAAAAATTCCTTCTGGAGGTCCAGCCTGAAACTGAAGAAAGAGACCATGCTTGACTACTTTCAACACCCAGGCATCCGTTATTCTTTCCGCCCAGACACCACCGTAGGCGATTAATCTTGCCCCTACCGGCGGCTCCTGGGCGGGCTGACCTTCAAAAGGGTTTTGCTGCGGATTTGGAAGCCTGGGGAGCCTTAGGCTTTGACTGATCGGGAAAGGTGTTTCGAGGCCGCCACGAGAATCTTGAGAACTCCCTGCCCGGGCGATATGACCTGGCCTCTCTGAATTGATCCCTGGATCTTCTGCCGGCCCGAAAGGACTGCTGTCGTCGCCTTCGGTCTTGGGGAAGGAGACCAGATTTTCCCCCCGTCACCCGGCGAATAGCCTCCTCCAATGTCTTACCAAAGAGCGTGCCACCTTCAAATGGAATAGCACATAACGCTTGTTTGGATGCTGAATCAGCGGCCCAGTGTTTCAGCCAAAGGGCCCGCCTAGCCGTGACCGAATGGGACATGATACGGGAGGAAAATCTGACCAAGTCCACTGCTGCCTCTGCCATGAACTCAGCCGACAATTTCAGGGCTTGCAAACTTGAGACCACACTGTCCTCTTCGGGACCCAAGGCTGCCTCCAGCTCCGCAGACCAGACCTTTACCGCTCTGGCAATGGAGGTAAGGGCCACTGCAGGCCTGCAGGCGGCTCCCGCTGTGGTGAACACTTTCTTCAGCTCAGCGTCAGCCTTACGTTCCATGGCATCCTTGAACGATACGTTCTCCTCCAGTGGCAAGGTTATGTGTCTTGCAAGTCGCTGTAATGATGCATCCACCTTAGGGGGAGAATCCCAAGACTCCACCTCTGACGGCTTAAATGGGTACAGTTTACTAATTCTGTTAAGCACAGGTGGTTTTCTGTCCGGTTTGGACCACTCTTCCTCTATCAATTCCTTAATTTCAGGAATAAATGGAAACTTCGGCAGTTCCCTCTTCAAATTCGGGTAGTACTTTCTTGGTTCCTGAGTACTTGCCGAGTCTTCTTCCCACTCGATAGCCTGCTTTATGGCTAAAATGAAGGAGGGAATTAAGGCAAAATCAAACAAGTAGGACTCCGGCACCTCCTGGCCCTCTGAATCCACCTCTGAGTCTGATCTCCCTCTTCAACTGCCCGCTTAATGTAGGTCTTAATGTCCTCATCCCCAAACTGACTTGGCTGAGCTGCCTCTTTAAGGCAAGAACCACAGAGGCGTCTAGTGGGGAGAGCCTGGGCTCCACACGCCCAGCAGATTGCCAAATGCTTCCCAGCCAGGCCTGGTGACCCATGGCTGCAATGCGGTTTGCTAGTAGCTCGACCCCCCCGTTCTGGGGAAGGACTATGGTGGACGTGGTGGCGTTTCGCCTTAGCCTTAACATGCCGTTCTTGCGGGGATGGAGAGTGATGGCTATCCGAGGAGGATATAGTCCTCTTACGGCTCCTGAGCGATGCACCTCTCCCCCTGAAATGAAGGGGAACAATTGTCAGAGGTCCACAATAGGTCGTTCATTTAACGACAAAAAACTCCATTCCCGTCCCTTACCTTTCCACAGACTTCAGTGCCTCTTGATCAATAACCGGCGAGCTCATCCTGGGCTAAGACAGACACAAGGACAGCAAGAAGGAAAAAACTTCACAAACAGTTCATACTATCCATTCTCCTCCCCCTGAGCCTCCCTCACTCACCGGCAACAGAGCCACAAATATGGGGAGACTGTCAGAGGAAGCTGCAGAAAGAAAGTCACATCAGCATACCAACCACTATCAGTAGGATCCAGACCCCCCTACCCCCCCCTCCACTTACCGGAAAAACCGCTTAGAAGTCAGCTGGCAGCCTCAGGGAAGAAGCACCTTCCCCTGGATTTAAAAATGCCGCCCCCCCCCGGCCGGCCAACCAGGCGCCGCCAGACGGCGCACCAATCATAGCCACGCCCGCTCGGCCAATCAGGGGAGGTGCTGTGACATCATACAGGCGTGCCAGCCGGCGCAGAACCCGGAAGTGGAGGAGAAGCAGCGGCGCCTGGCTCCCATGCAGGGACCCCAAAACAAGACAAACTGACAGGGAAAGGAACCCAGGATGGCTGCCTCCGCGCGACTTATGGCAATTTATGCCAGCGCTACCTCCGGCACCAGGAGCGTCACCATCCGAGGGTTTTACCCCCTTACCGGGACCTTCCACCGCAGGGACAGACGGCAGGAATCAGGACGTCCGGAGCAAGGACAGAATAAGAACACCGTCTCCAGGTACTGCTGTCCTTTTATGCTCTGTTAAAGAGATGTCCTATACGGGGTCAAGGGGGCGGGGTTGACCCGAGGTGTGCTGCCATGGGGCTGAGCCAGGAAAAAACATTTATAAATCATATAAAAATGAGTCACCCACTGGACATCTTGAAGAAACTTCTAACAACTTTCAAGACACAGGAAGAATCCTTGACCATAGTACATTAACCAAGATATTCCAATGAGATCTTTTGAAATACGCACAACAGGCTTTGACAATTATACTAACCATACTTTAACTATGCAAATATATTCAGGCTTGTGTAACCATTCAACCCCATTTGACAATGCTGAGAGGACCTGACTATTGAGGTCAGTAAATAAAAGTATTTGATCAAGGAAGATCCGGGTTAAAGGCATTGTAAACCCTCGCAGTTTTTCACCTTAATGCATTCTATGCATTAAGATGAAAAACCTTTTCTCTTCTTGCAGCCCCCCAGATCCCCCTTTTACTTACCTGACCCAGATCATTTGCGCACCAGGGATGAGCCTAGCATCTCCAGCAACAGGCTCCAATCCTCATTGGCTATATTGATAGTAGCAGGAGCATTGGCTTCCGCTGCTAACAATCAAGTCCAGTGACACGGGAGCCAGGGGCGGGGCCGAGTCCTGCTGTCTGTGTCAAGAGATGCAGCAGCAGGACTCAGAAGTGCGCCCGCAGGAGTTACCCCAGGGAAAGCGCTTCCCTGATGGGTCACTCAAGAAGAGGAGAAGCCAGGAGCGCCACTGGGGGACCCCAGAAGAGGAGGATCAGGGCCACTGTGCAAAACCGCTGCACCGATGAGGTAAGTATGACATGTTTGTTATTTAAAAAAAAATAACCAAACCTTTAGTATCACTTTAAGATATTACAGCGCCATACGCGAAACTTAACTAAGTACAATAAAACTTCAAGAGAGGTAATTAACCCTCATTGTTAAAAGCTGAAGTCACCTAGTCCAGAAACATCCCATATTGATTCAGCTGTTGCTTGAAACAATGACGAAGACACCCAGTTAATTATGCACCAAATAAAATCCAGTTTCAGCTCTAAACAGAAACTACAAATTATATGTGAGCGAAATATATATATAAGATATATTAAATTACTATGCTTGCTATATATAAGGATCAAGATATACCCAAAATCACTCACTGAAAATAACAAAGTATGATAACTGACATAAGTATCAAGGGGAGATTCACACCCTTTTCAGAAAGATTCATTCATAAATGGAAGTTTTTCATATATTAAATCACAAATATCATTTCAGAAGACACCATCAGACAAAGGACATGAGTTATTCCTACCAATATCTTGTAGCCATGTGCTCCCTTAAGAGTGGCTGATAGTTGTGGTCCACCTGCCTGCTGCCCTCAATCACACGATTCCACACATCCAAAGTCACTGAACAGGCCAGTACTTTGCATTTGTTGTTTTATTTAGGGGATTGAATTTGGATAGGGATTAGGGAGGACTGTGGGAGGCCCAGTAATTGAACATGGGATCTACTATATACACCTCCAGGATATACACTTCTTCTCCTCCAGCACACTACTTGCTGACCGTTACAACTGTTCTCCTGGTCCTATGGGAAATTTATCAGACCTCCATAACGCTTTGTCTTCACCACAGCTAGCACATGTTGAGGCCTACTGCTGCCGCAGACAAGGCCTCAGATCCACCCTTTGTGGGTAAGAGTCACAGGTTTCCTTCACCTAAACTATGCAACCTCTTTAGTGTAGCAAAGTACGTTGGTGCTAGCTGGGCCTTTGGTTGAACTACAACTCCCAGCCCATCCATCCTCCAGACCCATCCGGTCTGTCCTGCGGTCTAATGGCTCTCCTTCCCCTTGGTTGGCTCCTACCAGCTTCCACAGACTGCTCTCTCTACTCCCAGACTGTCCCAGCCTTCTCATCCAACTCCCAGGGGCAACCACTCACCGACTATAAGGTGGATACTGTAAAGAGTCTCCTTCCGTGTAGACCTCAGCTGCTCTCCTGTTTCTCCTGTGCCACTCCAGGAGCCGACTCCCGCTCCTTGCTGCACCCAAGCCACAGGCCTCAGGTTCACCCCTCCGCCCAGACAGGGGGTCCCCTCCTGGGCAAGGCCTGATCCGCAGCTCCTGACTACATCCTTACTCTTCCACCCAAACTCTCCTGGCACCTGCTGGCAGATAGCTGTATTTAAGAAAGCCTGCCCCCTACCAATCCAGTTGCTGGATTGGTCAGAGCTCCTTGTCACACATCAGGAAGGGACAACTCCTCATCCAACCCCCTTCTAGAGCTTTCCCAGCTCAAGGGGAGGAATCTCCAGGGAGTACACCTTCCCTCCAGCTCCACCCCAGAGCCACTCCCAGCCCAGATCAAAACATTCAGGCCTGCACCTACAGTCAGGCCTGACTAGATTTTTTCCTTTCCTACCAAAAATCGACAAAAGTAAAAGTACCTATACTATGGGGGCGCTACAATCTTGTAAAATAACGTTTACACAAATATTATGATTGGGAGAAAGGGGGAAATAGTTTGTTTGTTTTGTCCCATGAATACATGACAGTCATATTTACTAAAGGTCTCAATTCCCTATAGCCAGCAAAGTCTACGATATGGGGACAACGCACTAATGAGTTATGAAGGCGGGCAATCACTAGATCACCATAATATGAAACATATTAAAATATAGTGCATAATACTAGATTTGATTATAGGATAATTAGAATTCCAATTATGTAACTGCATTGACCACTAGTTGGCAGATGAGAAATGAACAGTTACTGCCCAATTTTGGAACCAACCAATCATGAGATAATAAACATGAGGGGGGAGGCGCCAGTACAACAGTGGGGTTCTAACCATATAAAACACAGACACACATTCTTTTCTGGAGGACGGAACCACACACCCAATTGCTGATACACTTTCTGGACAATTGAGAAGGCTGTTGCCCGTTGACCACTCCCCATATGGCTGAACTTTTGTTGCTGGGAAGAACCATTTATGCTCATAATACTTTGAACATCTTCTCTTTCGATGTAGTGGTGAGATACAGCCTAAATATCTTGACTAACCTTTTTGCTCCCAAAATTATAGGGATTGTATTTTTACTGCTGGTGTTTTTATATTATTATTTACAGTGTGCAGGGCAATTTATCTACTAAAGTTTTCCTACATAGTCTGAATAGATTAGAATATAATAGAAACAAATATAATAGAATAGAATTACATAGAAAGAATATAACCATCTTCTAAATTTCGAATTTCTCTTGTTCAAATATTTTATTAGATGTTACAGAATATAGTAATAATACAGTTCCAATGACATTTGCAATAAAAAGATGGTTACAGGTGCAGAACACAAGGCTTCTCAAGCATATCAGCCTATCAGTACTGGACTATGTATAGGGCAGTCCAGTGACACGGTATGCTTAAGATTGAGGTGATCGCAACCTGTGAACAAGGTCAAGTGTCAGTTACCTGGTTGGAGGCCAAGGTGTGGAGAGGGTTTCCCTTGCAGCTAGGTGCAGAGCACCCCCTGGAGGTGGAACAGGGAGTGCTATACCCGGAGAGGCAAGGGTCACCGGTAGTGCAGGCCGGGTGTGTAGTCTCCTCAGATGGCTCTACTGGAACCAGGACGAGCTGCTGGAGAGGAGTCCCCTGGAAGCACTGGAACATACGAGGCCGGAGCAGAGAGGACCAGAATCAGGATCAAGGTCAAGCTGGAGGTCATGCACATGATAACAAGCAGAGTAGTACTTAGTTCAGGGATTGCCAGAAGCGGGGTCCAAAGCCAGGCCAAGGGTCAAACACTGATCAGAAGTCGGAGTGTAGAGTAGTGAGACAAGCCAAGGGTCAAGCCAGGAATCGGGATCAGGAAGGTCAGAGCAAGCCGGGTAGGTAACCGTGGATCAGATCAGTCAGGAACAGGAACACAAGGAACAGCATGAATCTGAAGATAATCCAGCAACTCGTGGTTCTTCTGCACGGGTTTAAATAAGGCTTTGGGCGCCAACACCTGCTGCATTGCGTATGAACAGACGTGCACGCGTGCGCACTAACCTCCAGAGCCTTCCGTTCATTCTCGTTCTTCTACGCGTGCACACTGGAGCACTCCTCCGTGCCAGCGGGAAATACCTTCGTTGTTGGATCGTTCTCTGACAACAAGTGAACAGTGTTGTTTAACCACATTAATGTTCAGCATGGAAAGGACGAAGTTAACAATGAGGTAAAGTAGGTGCCTGATGCAGGATAATTAAGGGAAGTATATGATTTTACCTTAGGGTAAAAAAAATAGAAGAATTGAATAGACTATAATACAATAGAAAATAATAGAATTAAAAAAAACAATAGAATATAATATAACCCTTTCCCAAAATGCAAATAGAATCAATTCAAATTTGAATAGAATATAAAAGAGTATATTAAAATAGAATAGAAAATAACAGAAAAGTATAGAAATAAACAACAGAATAGAAGGGAAAGAATATAACCATCTTCCGAAATTCTAATTTTGATCTGGTGACAAGCTGATCTGGTGGTGAAAAGCTGCATCTGGTGACATGCTGATCTGGTGACAAGCTGCATCTGGTGACATGCTGATCTGGTGACAAGCTGATCTGGTGGTGACAAGCTGCATCTGGTGACATGCTGATCTGGTGACAAGCTGCATCTGGTAACAAGCTGCATCTGGTGACATGCTGATCTGGTGACAAGCTGCATCTGGTGACATGCTGATCTGGTGACAAGCTGCATCTGGTGACATGCTGATATGATGACAAGATGTATCTGGTGACATGCTGATCTGGTGACAAGCTGCATCTGGTAACAAGCTGCATCTGGTGACATGCTGATCTGGTTACAAGCTACATCTGGTGACATGCTGATCTGATGACAAGCTGCATCTGGTGACATGCTGATCTGGTGACAAGCTGCATCTGGTGACATGCTGATCTGGTGACAAGCTGTATCTGGTGACATGCTGATCTGATGACAAGATGTATCTGGTGACATGCTGATCTGGTGACATGCTGATCTGGGGACATGCTGATCTGGTGACAAGCTGATCTGTTGACATGTTGATCTGGTGACAAGCTGATCTGGTGGTGACAAGCTGCATCTGGTGACATGCTGATCTGATGACATGCTGATCTGGTGACAAGCTGCATCTGGTAACAAGCGGCATCTGGTGACATGCTGATCTGGTTACAAGCTGCATCTGGTGAAATGCTGATCTGGTGACATGCTGATCTGTTGACAAGCTGCATCTGGTTACAAGCTGCATCTGTTGACATGCAGATCTGGTGACATGCTGCATCTGGTTACAAGCTGCATCTGTTGACATGCAGATCTGGTGACATGCTGATCTGGTGACATGCTGCATCTGGTGACATGCTGATCTGGTGACAAGCTGCATCTGGTGGCATGCTGATCTGGTGACAAGCTGCATCCGGTGACAAGTGATGTGCTGCATCTGGTGGCAAGTGATGTGGCAGGTGACAAGTTGCATCTGGTGGCAGGCGATATGGCAAGTGACAAGCTGCATCTGGTAGCAGACGACAGTGGCAAGTCACACACTCGGGGCTCCCACTGATTCTGCACTATAGTTGGATACCTCAAAGGAATATATATAAACACCCTAATAAGGGAGGTGCCTCATCCAATTGAAAGATATAGAGGCTTGTGTTTGTGGACAGGTTGGTCCCCAGCCAACCACCACCTAAGGGGAGGAGGTTTGCTTATAATTAAAGCAGGATTATTGCGGCACCATATAAGAAGTAATTAAATCAACTCAGCCAGGATATAAAACAAAATATAAACATTATTTATTATTACAAAAAAGACATACTTGAGTGAGACAATTAAACAATTATTTAAAAGCAATGGCCACTAGGAGTACATGATTTCCCAATGTCTGGGGAATATACAGCATGGTGTGAGCCATGGACATCTAGGGTCTCAACATGTTTTGCGGACCTGGTCCGCTTCCTCAGGAGAAGTGTCTGTGGTAATAAAATTAGTACAGCCAGTAAATCAAGCAACACAATATTGCAAACATGTAAGTACATTCCTATACTTTGAGTACATAGTGGGGAGGGTATAGCTAGGACAACTGACCTACCTATAAGCCCAATTCCATCCAGGGCACATGCCCGTGCACGGGTGTTCCTGGTCGACAGAGACGGAGTATATGTAGGAATCCAATACTGAATGGTACTCTAGAATAGTCACATAGAGCGATATAAGTCACTGGATCATAAGGCCTATGGGGGACTGGAGGAGGAGGAGGTAAGTGGAGGGACGAGAAAAGGAAGGGTGGGAGGGAAGGGGGGGAGGGAGGGAGGGAACGGAGGGGGAGGGAAAAGAGGTAAAGGGGGAAAAGAGGAAGGGAAAGGAATAGGGGGGGAAGAGGGAGGGGGAGGGGGGTTTTGTGTTGGTTGGAAGATTGTATTAAGAAATAAACTGACCTGTAGACCAATTAATATAGAGTCACATGTCCCAAGGCTTAGGACGGGTGTCAGGAAAGACCGCGAGGCTTATTGCTTTCCCCTTCCTCTCTCCCTTTTACCTCTTTTTCCCCTACAGACTACAGACAAAAAGTGTCCCTATAATTTTTTTGATAATGTTGGCAACTATAATATACCAGTGTGAGAGATCGAGGGAAAAAGAACGTAGCCTCTCTACACCTCCCCAGAGGCAAATGCACCATCCAGGGGATTGCAGAGAGCTGACATTCAGTTATCGTCAGGGAGTCCTGGCCGCAGATTGTGAAAAAAGGTTGTCAGCCACTTTTAGATGAAGAAAGAGAAAAGCTTTATTACATACAGTCCAAAGAGAAAAGGTATAACATGCAGATACTCTAGGTTAAAGTAGAATTCAGGCACTACTTATACTCCGATGAGGGAGGAAATCTTTCCGTTCTATACTAACACTCCTTTTAATAATTATCACTGTTAACTTCAGGAGAATCCACCAGCTCCACCTGTAGTACATATTTCCAGGAGACTCAACCAGCTTTACCTGTAACTCTTTCATATGCAATTTTCCACAGGAAGGCAAACCCAGAATCTATTTCCATGTAGGCCTCTTTAGGCAGGCAGCGATTTCCACAGCATACATCCTCCCCAGGCTGGAGTCTGGGGGGAGTGAGCTTGCAGCACTTTGCCCAAAACATTTGTACCCTTACCCAGTATGCACCACTGACACAAAACAATCCCGGTGGTTGACTGGAAGGATATAAATATTCATAATGCAGACTTCAAAATCCCAGCATAAAAGTAACAAGTGGGCACTTACATTTTAAGGTGCTATAAATCAGCACCAACATGTACAGCCAGCCAGATACAAACAAAGCACTTCGTGTCTGGCTGGCTGTACATGTTGGTGTTGACTTATAGCACCTTAAAATGTAAGTACGCACGTGTTACTTTTATTCTGGGATTTTGTGTTCCATAAACTTGTTGCGCTATGATGCGTATTGTGCTTCTCCCAAGCTTCTTTGGTATCTAAGGAGAGAGAGTTTGAGCTGAGACCCATTATCCTCTTCAGATATACAGGGACATTTAAGGAATTTGATTGTTACAAGGCTTGTCTTAAATAGATATCTGTCAAGTTTGTATTTTTCATATACGAGTGATAGTGGAGCACAGTTGATACAATTATTTATTACTGCACACCGGTTTCTTCCACTTCGGTGATTGGACTTTTTCTGAAGACTTTCTTGCCTATTGTTTTGTGCACCATGCATGTTTTTTTCTGTTGATGTTTTGGTGGACAGAACAAATGGATATATATATATATATAATTGAAATTAGGACGTGTATTGCTATGATACTATTTTGAGGGGGCGCCAAACCTTTTCGTTTATATTTCTAATTTTTTAAATATAATAAATTGTTTATATTTTTATAAACATCCTGTGTTGTGCCACTGCCATTACAGTCCACTATTAGTAGGTGGTTTAGAAAGAGGGTATGTTTCCCTTTTTCTTATTCTATCCCAGTATTGGTACTACTCTAATTAATATAGTGTATCATTTTCTGTTGATTTAAAATGTTTTCATGCACTTTTAATTTACAGCTCTGTCGCATTAGACTACTGAGGTTTAAAATATGTTTGTTCTTCAGCGTATTCATTTGAAATATCATTAATCTTTATAATTAGATCCACTGCTGGGTATTAACAACCTCAGTAAAATGAACATTTCATTCATATTGCATCCTGAGCCTGTTCATCAAATTTATCTAAGTTTTAAAAACTGGCATAATGTGCTACAACTAAACTTACTATATTATACTATACAATATACAGTATGTGTATATATATATATATATATATATATATATATATATATATATATATATATTGTGACAGTATGAAAGGCGAGGGGATCAATGGACAGTATGTGTCGCCTCGCATGCGTTCATTTGCAGTGAACTAAGGGAAAATTCAGTCCAGGTGTTACCAGCAACCTTAGCAGGGTTGGTTTCAGACCATATTTTGTGGTCCGCTTGTGTCCGTCAACAGGTGGTATAAATAAGCAGGAGAAGAGCAAAGGTTTGATCTTGCCTGGGACTCAGGAAGCCAAAAACCTGAGAGAGCCGCTGAACTGAAATTTTTCTTTCTGACTGAAAAAAAAAGGTTTGCATTATCTTTGTTTTGTGGGTGACTGGGAGAAGCCCTTCACCTCTGAGTTAGGAAACCTGAAATTGTTTAGTAAGAGCCTGGATGGCAAGGATTTATTTTCAGTTTTGTTTGTTTGATTTTTCATGCAACCTTTTAAAATAAAACTGGCTACAAGTAAGCTTTTAAGAAAAACCTGACGTTTGGACTACCTTTTTCCCAGGGAAGGTGATCCCCATTGAGCTAACCCCCCACATATGATGGATTTTTGGTGGGCATCTTCCTGAACAAGTGGAAAGATGGAGAATGTGTTAAAAGCCCTGCTGCAGGCCACTGCAACCCAGCAGGAAACCAATCGCTAGGTTGCACAGGCCACTGCAGCGCAGCAGGAAACCAACCGACAAGTCGCAGAGGCTGTGGCAGTCCAGCGGGAGGCAAATCGCCAGCAGCTGGGGGCAGATCGCCAAGCCATTGCAGCCCAGCAGGAGGCAAATAGCCAGCCCATTGCAGCCCAGCAGGAGACGAATCGTTGGTTTGCGGAGGCCCTGGTGGAGTTAAAGAAGGGTTCCCAAGTCTTTTGCCGGTGGAACAGAAAATGGTGCGTGCCAGCTATTACCTTCAGAAGATGACACCTGCAGATGATGTGGAAGCTTACCAAGCAACTTTTGAAAGAGTCACTATTCTTCGTGCTGCCGGCGCAGCACACATCACCCATGCTCCCACTCGGTAACCAAAGCAGGAGGCTGTGAGCACATCCATGCTACTGGACTGGTCCGGCCGGGGCAACCCACTTGGGCCCATGCTTCAGCAGAGAGACAATCTGTTCCCCAACATTGGGGGTAGGATTTATTTGCCCAGTGGACACCTCAGCATTGACAATTTACTCACGGAACCCTATAGAATGGACATATACTCGTTTTTTTGAGCGTTGCTTAAAGGGAAAGATTCCCAGTGGTCTCTGCATGGTGGGAGGCTCATGCCCGCCGGTTCCGTTTGAATGGACCTATGGAAAATGCCTGCTGCAAAGTTTACCATATTTTAATGGTGCCTCTTTTTCCCTGATGAAGAAAATTCTTGTAAATTTCGAAACTCGTTGGAATTGTACCATTTGTAACCATACATGCCATACAGGACTGTTTTCCAAATTTTTAATGTTCATATACATATATGTGATTATGTCTTTTTAAATGATTATAATAAAGAATAGGAATATTTTACAAATTTGATTCGTTAATTGCCTTAAAAATCCCCTAAAAATATGAGGTTTTTCTAATTTGGGTCTGCAAGTCCTTTCCCGGTGGAACAGAAAATGGTGCGTGCCAGCTATTGCCTGCAGAAGATGATACCTGCAGATGATGTGGAAGCTTACAAAGCAACTTTTGAAAGAGTCACTGTTCGAGAAGGATGGCAACAAGAGCAATGGACAGGACTGCTAGCAGCCTTTCTGACAGAAGAACCCCAAAAAGCCTATTATGACCTGCAACCAGATGCTGCCCAGGATTTTGAGACACTGAAAGCTGAGATGCTTGCATGCCTGGGCATCACCATTGCAGTCTTAGCTTAACGGCTGAATCGGTGGTCATACAGTACTGACAACCCACCCCGCTCCCAAATGTTTGACTTAATACACCTCACCAAGAAGTGGCTGCAGCCAGAGACTTTGCCGGGCCCTAAGATTGTGAAGCGTGTGGTCATGGACCGTTATTTACGTGCGATCCTTGCCACTTTGAGGAAGTGGGTCAACCATGGGGACCCTAAGACTGCAAACCAGCTGGTAGACCTGGTGGAGAGATATACGTCTGCTGAGGACTTGTTGATCCGTACCCCACTCCAATGTCTCTAGGGATGAAAAACCGCCCGGAGGATCCTGTAAGACTGTTCAAGGGCGTGGGTAAAAATGACAAGGCTGTTGCCACAGATAATGAGACTATTGGCTCAGGACTTGGAGACTGGCCAAATAGCTAAAGAAAGTCTCTGAGGCCATTTAGAGAACTGGGTACAGAACACCAAAAATGTTATCACTGCCATGGGTTAGGTCATATTGCTGCTAACTGTTCCCTAAATGATGAACCAATGCAATGTGATAATGCTTACTTGAAAAAAATGCATGGCTCTTTTTGTACAGGTGGCATGTACTGCATCATGTCAGGGACACATGGAAAAACAAATGTGTGTGATTTCAGTTGATGGAAAGCCAGTCACTGTTCTGCTAGATTCTGGTAGTGTTGTGACATTAGTCAAAGGTGATTTTTAAATCCTGCAAAGTTACACCCTTGCACTATTGGGGTGATCTGTATACATGGTGACACACTTGATTATCAGACTGCGGTGGTTGAGTTTGATACCCCTTGGGGCACCGTGACACATTCAGTGGGGGTGGTACCCTCACTACTTCATGTACTCCTAGTGGGGAAAGATTTTCCACACTTTTGGAGATTATGGGAAAACAAAAGGAGTCAGGGGACAGAGCTCCCCTTGCTGAGGAAACACCAGAACTCACTCCAGACCCTTGCATTGCAAAATTGAAAGGGAAACTGTTGGTGTGCCAACGGAGGGGTAGAACCTTTTCCTTTTTCTGTAATGGCTGGGGAGAGGGAGGAGCTGGATTCCAGCCCCAGCTTGATGATAATGAACAAGAAATTATCTCTGACTGTAATAACGAGAATAGACAGAATGTGGTGCCTGACTTAGAAGTTAGGAAAGATAATTTTTGTATGGAACAATTAAGAGACTACAAACTCATTAGAGCCAGAGAAAACATTAAAATGATTGATGGCAAACCTGTTGAACCCAATGTAAGGGTGTATTTTCCCTACATGGCTCTTAAAAATAACTTGCTGTATCAAGTGGTAAAGCAAGGGGAGGAGGAGATAGAGCAATTAGTGGTTCCCAAACCCTATCGCCGGATGGTGCTAGATTTGGCCCATGGTCATTATTCTGACTCCAACTGTTGTAATAGTGGCTTATCCCTTGCTGAGACCTCTATGCCTGGCCTGTATAAGCAGATATAATCACTGCGGATAGTCTTTATCAGATAGCTTGAACTCACCAGACACTGATTCTTCCATAAGCGTAGATTTATTGCAAATAGCAGGTACAGCATACAACAAATGTGGCAGATGGTTGAAAGATGACTGGACGTCTGTGGTAGAAAGTTGGTAGACGGTGTAAACAACATACGACATGGACGATAAACGTTATTTAGATGCGAATACCTTCTTAGTCACAGACCACTCAAG
>BLSH010213347.1:833406-845287 GCA_018402905.1 Glandirana rugosa | reverse complement strand
CCAGGGTTGCAGGGGTCGAGGCCTGATTTTGTGTGTGGTGAGGGGAGCAAGCTCGTCCAGGGTGGAGGACAGGGATTTATTGTAGATGGCAGTGGCTTGGTTGGGGCAGGACAGAGGTGAGATTTTTTCATAGAGGTGGTCAGTAGCAGAATAGAGGAGAGAAGTGTTG
Organism: Glandirana rugosa; assembly: GCA_018402905.1. Taxonomy (NCBI): domain Eukaryota; kingdom Metazoa; phylum Chordata; class Amphibia; order Anura; family Ranidae; genus Glandirana; species Glandirana rugosa. The sequence continues at coordinate 845,118 of BLSH010213347.1, read as the reverse complement.
AGTTGGCAAAGGTTTCTACGGGTAACGGTTAGGCGATTGGAGGGGAAGGTGGTGCAAGACAGGGAGAGAGAGAATCCAATAAGGTGGTGGTCAGAGAGGGGAAAAGGATTGTTGGAGAAGTTGCATGGAGTGCATAGATAGGAGAGGACAAGGTCGAGGGTGTTCCCATCAGTGTGAGTAGGAGCCTGTACCCATTGGTTCAGGTCAAATGAGGAAGTTAGACTAAGAAATTTAGAAGTAGCAGTAGTGTTCATGTTAACTGGGATGTTGAAGTCCCCAAGACGGATTGTGGGAATTTCAGAAGATAGAAAGTAGGGTAGCCAGGCAGAAAATTAATCAAGGAAAGTTGACATATGTGATAATAAACATGGCAAGCCGCCAGCTGCTGAATATTTTCCTGAGTGATCCCCATGAGCCAATCTCCCACAATATATATATATATATATATATATATATATATATATACACACACACATACACACACACACATATACTGTATATACACTATATATACACACTATACAATACCATCCTGTACACTTAGAGCACACTCATACTATATGAATGCAACAGCTTAAAAAGTCAGTTAGGGAATTGTGGAAATGTACCAGCCCCTCTCTCTAAACCTTCAATACATTAAACTATGCACCCCACCCACAAAGTACATGCTTACCTCCTCTGGCTGGTGTCGGGCTGCCAGCACCTGCACAATAAAGTACCATAGACTTAAAAAGGATGTTCCTTCACCAGTACATGTATGCCCCTTTAAATGTAGCACTGCCCCTGCGGCTCATTTAGAATGAGAGGCTGTAAGAGCTGCCACTGCACACCTGTCTTCATGTCCATCCATCCATCTCTCTGTGTATTCTGTGTCTGCCTGCAGAGTCCCCCTACACAGTGCCTGTTCTTCCTTCCATCCAACGCCTGTCCCTGCAGAGTCCCTCTACACAGTGTCCTATCTGTTTTCTACACAGTATCTTTCCTCTATTCTCAGATTCATGCCCTCAGCTCAGACACCTGAGACCGCATGTCAGCTTCTACAGAGGAGGGGAAGATGCCCCCTCCCTCCGGGACCCCGCTCTCCAGCAGGAGTCACTTTCCTCTGCCAATAGTCAGTACTGTAACTATGCCTGTGCCCTCATTTGTCAGGTCTCCTCCCACTGTCCAATATGCCCCCCTTTTGGACCAGTGTGAAACATTCAGACAATATGAGCAGCACCTGAGCACCATGAGCAGACCCTATAAATGGATCCCTGCACCCTGGTAGGCAGAGAGCATCTAAATTTACCTAACAGCCTTCCTGGTAAGCAGAAAGACCCAAAAACTATACTCTCTTTTAGCACCTACCTAGCAGGGTGCTACATAAATCTGTTAGTTCTCAGAAGGCAGCCTGGCGCTAGATTTTTACTGGTCTTGCAGAGGAATTGGGGTCACAGTTTAATGCAGGGGGCTGACAGAGGGGCAATAGGATTTTTAAAAATTCCCTTTAGCTTGCCATATGTTGTATGGTACTTTGGATAGCCCCTAGTGTCAGTAAATGTCATACCCACAAAGTCATAAAGCCCAACAAAGATACAATATATCTAAAAAAAACTAACAGTAAAAAGTAAAATAAACCCCTAAACCTGAAGCTGTACTTCAAGTAGATAAACACCAACACATGTTTTTGTGTATTCTGAATGAAAAACAACAATGAAAAACAAAAATCTAACAGATTCCTCCAGAAACATTATGCAGCATCAGTGGAAGAATTCTGGGGGGGCTTTTAGCGGTTGCTGTCAGAATTCCCGAACAGTGGCTGTATTTGCTTGGATGCAGCTCTTGTTCAGCCAACAATTTTTTGCCTGGTTCCTTAAATTTTTCAGTCAAAGGGTGTCAGATGGAATAGAGCTGACAGGGCCACTGACAATGCAAATTATGTCCAATTCTTCATGAACTGAATGAAATTCCTATCGTGTATGGCCAGCTTAAAGTGATTATAAAGGTTCATTTTTTTTTTTTAATAACAAACATGTTATACTTACCTGCTCTGTGCAGTGGTTTTGCACAGAGTGGCCCCAATCCTCCTCTTCTCGGGTCCCTCAGCAGCGCTCCTGGCTCCTCCTGTTCTCCGATTGTCCCCTCAGGGAAGCGCTTTCCCTAGGGGCAGCCGTGCCAGCGTGCTCCTGAGTCCTGTTGATGCGTCCATCCATCGACACAGACAGCAGGACTCGGTTCCACGTCACTGGACGCGAGCCAGTGCTTCCGCTGCTATCAATCTAGCCAACAAGGATGCGAGTCAGCAGCTGGAGTTGCTAGGCTCGTCCCCAGTGTGGGAACGATCGGGGTCAGATAAGTAAAACGGGGGCTCTGGGGAACTGCTGTAGTAGAAAAGGTTTTTCCTCTTAATGCATAGAATGCATTAAGGTGAAAAACAGGGAGGGTTTACAACCCCTTTAAAGTGATTCTAAATCCTCAAGGTTTTGGCCTTAATGCATTCTATGCATTAGGGTCCAAAACCTTCTCTGCTGCAGGTTCCCCACAGCCCCCACCCCCCTCTTTCTTACCTGAACCTGATCCGATCCAGCAATGTGCATGAAAGCACCGTCTCTAGCCACTGTCACCCTCCTCGTTGGGCAGATTGATAGCAATGTTAACCAAATGCTGTGACAGATGAGCAGGGGGGCAGAGCCGAGTTGCCTGGTCTGTGTCAATAATGGCAGACAAGGCAGCTCGGGAGCGAGCCTGCATGGGTGCCCCCATGGAAAGCGGCTTACCATGGGGACGCTGAAGAGAAGGGGCCTGGAGTGCCGGAGGGGGACCCCAGAAGAGGAAGATTGAGGCTGCTCTGTGCAAAACCATTGCACAGAGCAAGTAAGTATAACGTGTTGTTATTTTAACTTAAAAAAATAAAAGTTTAATGTTACTTTAAGTGCCCATATTTGTCTTCATATTAGCCTTATGCAATCCCCTCTACAGGAGCATTTAGACTGAGAGAAAGAAGAAAAGGAGAAGAAGGAGGAGGAGAAGAAGGGGAAGGAGGAGAAGGAGAAGAAGGAGAAAGAGAAAAAGGACGAGAAAGAGGAGGAAAGGAAGAAGAAAGAGAAGAAGGAGGAAAAGAAGAAGGGGGAGAAGCAGGAGAAGAAGGAGAAGGAGAAGAAGGAGAAGGAGGAGGAGGAGAAGAAGAAGGAGTAGGAGGAGAAGCAGGCATTTTGTTGAACTCATCAGTTTGGTGTTGCCAGGCTGATGCAGACAGGTGACCTAGGTGTATTCCTTAAAGACAGCCTAGAATGAAATCAATTTCAAATTCCTAATAATTTTACTTGTATGGAAATTAAAAAAAGCGTACTTATAAGTCCATAGTATCCAGCATTGTTTTCCTTGCAACCAAAGTTCTTCTTTGCCATCTTAAAGCAAGATCCCGTGCAAACTGTTTTTTCTGCAAGGACGCAAATTTCGTTTTACAACGTCGCACGACCATGCAATTGTCAGTTAAAGTGACGCAGTGCCGAATCGCAAAAAGTGCTCTGGTCCTAACCTGGGAAATCCTTTCCGTGGGTGAAGTGGTTAAAGAACAAACATATTTGGTACTACATTATGCATAGTTTTGTGAAGAAGGAAAGTAAGCCGTTATCTAAAGATTGTGGTTTTATAGCACATAGGAGTTTGAAAAGGGTCACGAGCAAGGAACACTGCGTGTAAAGTACAGTACTGTGTTCAAGGACAATGTAGAATTGTACACATGTGCTGCTAGCTGTAGTGAATGTAGAAATATTCCAGCTCCACGACCTTTATTTTATGAGTGCTACAGCTAAACTTAAAGAAGAACTATAGTCAAAATGAACAAATCAATATGTTCTGCACCTATACAGTATTTTAAACAGCTGATTGTTTTCTAAAAAGCAGTATGGATGTTGAGATATCTACCTTGTCCCCTGCTCTCATGTTCACTTCCTTTAATGAGGTGACAACTTTACTTCCTGTTTTTTTAATTGCCTGTGTGGAACACCTGTTGTCCCCATTTGCTTCTATCTCTCTGCAGAAACGTCCTGACATCACTGGCGGAGGTGCTCTTGTAGTACATGGAAATCTCAGGCATTTTATTATACACAGAAGTCCAGATTAGGCTCCGCCCACAATCAGTATGTGAAGCCACGCCCACCCCCACATGTCCTGCTCTAGCTCCTAGCTTGGCTTCTGTTCTGCCAGTTTACAAATTACCAGAGGAGAGCAGGCAGAGAGAAACATGTAGATTATTAGACTGATCTGTGTGGAAATGAACCTGTACTGACTTGTGCTGTTTTACATAGCACTCACCCAGCTATTGATTGGCAGATGGGTGTGTGTTATGTAAAATAAACTGAGCATGATAAAAGGCTGGAGGACTGGAAGATAGAGCAGCTAGTTCACTGAAAGGAAATGACATCTGAGCTCTGCAGAACTCCTCCCATCATCACTACACTATACAGCAAATAAGAACTGGTGGAGGGGATTAAAGACCACAATTGTAGCTATATGGTAGGAAAATAACCATTTCAGTTATTATGTTTATTACCATATGTAACTTTCAGGTATTTATATGAGGATTTACTAAAATATATATATGTTAGTTAGTTGTATGTAGCGCATAATTAAAGATTTGTTTTCACTACAGTATACCAATTTATCAATAGCAGGTTGCTATGGCTACTCTGTATCACTATGTTTTGTTATTTAAATCATTTAAACCCAGCCTCAGTCAAAACCATTACTTAGTGGTAGACAGAAATGCCTCTTCTGGTTTTAATTTCACTTCACTTCTTGTTCCTTCTTACACCTCTCACACAGACAGTAAATGAGTGGAAATGTCCAAGAAAATGAAAATAGCATTAAAAAGAAACACCATTAGAAGTTTTAAAGTGGTAGTAAACCCTCCTATCATTTTCAGCCAAGGAAGCTGCCACCTTGGCCTCTGTTTAATCTACAACTGCCGTGATGCTGCGCATGTGATCAGCTATGACACCAGCCATTGGATGGTTTGACGGTTTGGTTTAGAGCACAACCAATGGGGGTGTTACATTTCTGCCACGTGCCGGAAATCTAACTGGTTTTTAAACTGTTAAATGGATGGGTTTACTACCGCTTTAACTCTTCTCAATTCTAACCAAAACAAACAAAAAAATAAAAGATGTTGATATTTTGGCTGGAGTTGGTTTTAACCATGTGCCATCCTTAGGCCATTTTAAAACATCCTGGGTTTCAAGTGGTTGAAACATGCTCATTGCTGTAAATGCAGATGCCTGGTATATTTTTTTTCAGCTGAAAAGGTGATCTGGACAGCTTTACAGCCACATGATCACTTTAGCGGTAGTGATAACCGTCACCACCCTCCCTTTGCTGCTGCCTGCCGAGGAAAGCCAGGGTCTGTGGTAAACTGCATAAATAGCGAGAGCTGGAAGAGATAGAGGAACATCCATTCCTTGATCTCCTCTGTAAGTAATGAAAAAGACAGGCATTCCATCACTTCTGGTTTCAGTTCTTTTTTTCCCCCAGCTACTGTAGCCAGGGAAGCAGCTAATCAAGCATGATTTGCTCTTCACAGAACAAATGTGCATGTGCTTTTCACTGGGCAGTGGGCACATTGTTAGCATTTTTTTGTAACAAAATACAAACATAAAAGTGCATGAGGCTTGATTAGGTATCTGATGCAGTTGTGTGATTCCTCCATTTATTGAGATGGTGACGTGTCCTGGTAAGGCACCACTGTATGTACATGGCAATGCACATACTCAAACACCTTTTTTGTTATGTAAATATAAAAAATATATTAAAAAAAAGGCCCATGAGTAAGAACATTTTTTGGGAATCCATCCAAATACTGCCTAAATTCAAATATGTATCCACTATGTATAGATGAAGAAAATCCATTGGAGTACGCTTAACTCTTTCAGAGTCCATGATTTGTAACTGGGATCAAACAGTGAACAAGATTGGCACTCCCGGTTTATTTGGTGTCAAGGTGACCTGGAAGAAGCATCTGTAGGTCTGCTTGGCAGAGGATGAAAGAGCTGCTCATTCTTGGACATCACATTGGTGTTAAAAGCCAGTAGCATGGTAGGCATTGTAAAAAAGGCCTCACACCTCTTCCAGACAGCAGGAGGGAGTCTCAGCACCCATCTGACCCACATATATGATATAAACGGGCCACAACGTCCTGGTGAGCCTTTGTGCAATGGTGGCAGAGCCTACACAGATTGTATGTCCATCCATGATTAAGTCTAAGATGAACTGGCCAATAAGATGGCAATGTTGTGCTATGTTTCTTATGATCATCATATTGTTTCTTATGATAATCAACGTAACATCCAGCTGTAGGCACTTATTGGATGAATAAAGGAAAAAAGAAAAACACATACTTATGTTTATACACTGCCTAACATGCCTGTGGGTGTAATATGTGATAAGATGAAAGGAAAGAACTGTCGTAGACTCTCAGGGTTACTTATAGCAACAGCTCAACTGCACCAAAAAAACAGCATCTGATTGATTGCTATAGGCAAGAAAAATTATACCTGCATTTATTGGATGTGAATTAAGTATTTCTATACTTGATATTTTTTAAAACGAATAATGGCATTGAACAGAAACAAACATAGATTTATGTTTCGTTATACCCCTGCAAACTGGAAAGAGTTGGGCTTTGAGATACATATTTTCAAAAATCTAGACCTGCATTTAAAAGTATATTTTCTATAAAGAAGATGTGCCTTAGCTCATTAAAGATGAAAAAAAAATTAAAGAAAGGGTCAAAATTTTGAAACAAAATAGTGCTATCATACCAAAGAGGATTCATCTGATGGTCCTGGATGCATTGGAGGTTGGCTCTGGAATGGAAGCTTGCTGTATTTTTCAGGCAGCTTTCCCAGTACGACCTCTATGCTCTCTTCAACAATCTCTAGAGGACCAGGCTTGGAGGACAAAAGCTCTAATTGTTGTCTAGGAGAACAGTACAAGATTTCACCCATAAACAAATGGTAATATAATTTCAAGAATAAGGCCATTGCCATAGGTGTAGGCTATTTACATACCTCCTGAAGCCTGACTGAAATACTTCCAAAGATGGCATCATCCCATCCTGCCTTGTTGCTTGAATATTGCTAAAAGACTCTCTAAAGCCTCGTACACACGGGACGACGATCGTATACAACAGGTCGTACTAACAACCGTTGTATGCGATATCGATCGTTCATATGCGCGATTAGAACAGTCGAACATACGACGGTCGTACAAGGGAGTTGTATGAGCAGACTAGAAAACTTGGTCGTACCAACAAGCGCTCATATGACCGTTGTATCGTGTGTACAGAGCAGTTGATACAACAAGTGTATTGTGCAAAACACGCATGCTCAGAAGTCAGGAACGGCCGGATGCTAATTACATGCACCTGAACGTTCTTCTGTGCTCGTACGATTGTGTAGTGCAGTCAGTATGCAAGTTACATTGTCCAACATAAGGTTTGCGACGATCGTACGTACGATCGTCGTCCTGTGTGTACGAGGCTTTACTCACAGGAGTAAACTCTTTCTCTGATTCAAACCCCCTCACATGTGATTACTCAGTCTCTCCTGACAAAGTAGCTGAGCTTAGCATTTGAGAGCTTGTTCCTGTGATGGTGGAGATGAACAGTAAAAGCTGGTAGTCTTTAGGCAACGTCCTAGCAACAAGGCAGGATGGGATGATGAAATCTCTGGCATTTTTTTTTGCCAGGCCTCGGGAGGTATATAAATGTCGTATACCTATAGCAAGGGCATTATTCAACTTTAGTCAAAGCTGCACAGTTTGTTTCTATCTACAGACAGTACATTTCTTTTTTTTAAATAACAAACATGTCATACTTACCTGCTCTGTGCAATGGTTTTGCACAGAGCAACACCGATCCTCCCCTTCTGGGATCCCCTGCCTGCACTCTGGGCTCCTATAGTGGCACACGTGCAGGCTCAATCCTAAGTCGCGCTCTGTGTGTACATTGGCACACACAGTGAGGCTAGGCCTCGACCCCACTCCCTCGTAACTGGGTATGATTGACAGCAGCAGGAGCCAATGGCTCCCGATGCTCTCACTGAGTCCAGTGAGGAGGGAGAGAGATGCTATGCAGTCTATTGCAATGTGTTAACAGCATGTCACATGTTAACTTGTGTTGGGATAAAGCAGCCCCTTCAGAATGTCCAACACATCACAACAGTCCAGAAATTGCACAATTCTTTTGTTTTAATACAGCTCACCACAATGAATGTTATGTGTGTTGTGGTGTTCTGCTGTACTTGTACTGGTTGCTAAAATACAGTGTATTGGGGTGCCCTTCACAAAGAATGCAAACTACCCCCATAGTCTGAATAGGCCTTTGGTGTTTTTGTACCCTCACCTTGAAAATTCCTGCAACTAGCATACTTCTGCAATAATCTGGATCTTTCTTGATATAATCCACTTATACACCCCTTTCTTGATATAATCCACTTATACATCCCTTATACAACAGAACTCAGACTGGGAGAGGGAGGGGCAGCACTAGGAGCCAATAAGGTTCTCCTGCATACACTTGTATAAGGGACACATGTTGACAGGAGAAGAGAGCAGAGTGAGCACAGCTAATTACTTATTGTATTGCTGCTTAGTTAGCAGGCTGTGGGCAGCGAGGTGACACCTTTGTATTTCTAACTGAAGAAGTGAGGTCACCTTCCTGACTGTGCTGACTAACAGAATGGACTGAACAGAATTACACATTTTTTGGCAAATACGTAGTTTACATACTACAGACATTGTAATTCATTACCTAGAAGTGATTTGAGTTCCAAGGAGCGATCCCAAGTTGGCAGACAAATTATAACTTTCTTGAGAAACAGCTTTCTGGAATGTTGTGCCATTAAGTAACAAATATCCCTTGCTGGAGGAGTTCCAAGATACCCCAAAAACCTTTAGAAAATAAAAAGAAAATATGTGCAGTACTTGATATGCAGATAGACATTGGTATCTATATGTATAACAGATAATAATCCTGGCAAAAAATAAAAACATGGAAGGATTTTTCACAATTTTTTCACTGTTGCATCACCAAACTTTTTCAGTAGACTAGGGAAACTGAAAGCTGTCTATGTCCCTTTTTAGGAAATGTACTTCCTTTCTGTTGTGTCACCAGGACAGGTAGTGGTGATGAATTCCTATAACAAGGACAGAGCAATGAAAACCTAACAGGAGCTCATTTGCATGCTGTTGAGAGGTTGTTCTTCTGCTCCTCCTTTGTGGCCGGCCACCTCCTTGCAAGGTTTTTTTTTGTTATCTGGCCCCGGGTCCCTCCTACACCATCAGCTCCCAGTTGGATCCACCCCTATGGATTCCTTTCCATAGTATTGTGATCCTGTTGCCAATACACACTCCAATTGAGCCACACTATTTTGTTCATTTTTGATTCGGTCAACATTGACATATACCCATACAAAAAATTATATCTGGGCTGTCTCCTGAAGAAGTGGGCACTGCCCCATGAAACGCGTAGCGAGCTTTAAAGTGGTTGCCACCTGGGACAACCACGTTAACCTACAAGTAAGCCTATAATAAGGCTTACCTGTAGGTTCCCTACATATCTCCCAAACCTGTACGGTTTAGGAGCTATACAGTGTATTGCGATGTGCCCACGTCATCAGGCACATGCGCACTGAAGAAACGGCCTCCGTGCCATTCCTTCACTGTGATCATGCCGTGACTGGCGGCTCCTGCATGCACGTCACGTGACTCCAGCCAGTCACAGAGCTGGAGATCGCGGCCCCGAAAGGAAGAGGGGCAGAAGATGAATGCGGCCTGGAGTGGGGACATCACTGGATATCGCTGGCTTCCAATGCAGGTAAGTGGCACATAATGGGCTAATATGTGATGCATACTAGCCCATTATGCTTTTACTCTGCAGGGTAACATAGAGGATGTAAACCCCAGCAGGGTTTACTTCCTCTTTAAGCCTTTATGAACTGTTCAATATATATGTCAACCAATTATGGGTTTTATGTTGTATACTGTATATGTTGTATACTCAAACTATATTAATGTATTTTTGTTAGTCATTTTAAATATTTGTGTAATACATTTTGTAAATTTTTAATACATTGTTTGACCTTGCTTTAGCACCATGGGCAAAGTTCTTTTTGGCATTATTTGCTAAAACCTCTCTATTTTCTCCAAAAACTAAAAAGTGAGCTAACAGGGTACTGGAAGAGGGAAATGTTGGTAAGTGGAACTGCATGACACCTGGAGATTTATCCAGTTGAAATTGGGCAGAGGGATGCCAGGTTGGTTGGGCATCTCCAGTGTTGTGATCTTCCAACATGGAAGGAGAACAGGGAAGGAGATTGTAGCTGTAGTTTCAGTGGTGAAGGGAAATTATGTGCATAAAGCAACAGCGTGATGGTAATAAAGGGAGGGTCAGGTTAACCATAGTTGCTATTGCCAAAGTTTGACCATATAAGGTAGCTCTACATACAGTAAGTGTGTTTGCTTTTTCAGCCTAGTTGTGTACTCTTTCTTCACAACATTAGATTTACTGATGAAAAATATGTGTACTTTAAACCTGCAAGATGGAATACTCAAAAAACATAAAGTAACAAATTCTATTTATTATAGGTATTCTGAACTGATAGAAATTATGATTTTTAATGTCTATGTCAGTGGACATGAATTCTCCTATGGGAGTTTCCTATGAGCAGAAAGTCTGTGAATCAATGTATGGCTGCTAATGATATTTGAATTTGCCTAATGGTAAATCCAGTCCTGATTTCTAACAATAAAAAACTTTCTGCGGCCAAGGTATCTGGGGTATCTGACTTGCATCCATCTTTGTCAAGCCTCTGACACCATATGCCTGGCTAAACCAGGTCTAGCTAAGTGGTTAGCACTTCTGCCTAGCAGCAGTAGGGTTGCCAGTTAAAATCCCAACCACAACACTACCTACCTGGATTGCATGTTCTTCTTGTGTGGGTTTCCGCCCACACTCCAAATACATGCTGGTGGGTTAATTGGATCTTGTCTAAACAAGCCCTAGTATATGGATGTGAGCTAGGCTGGCCATACTTGGTTTGAATCTTGGCTGGTTCAGCAGGAACTGGCTGAGATTCGAACAGTTATTGGGCAGGCTGAATTAACCAAATTGATTGATCAACTTGGGTACAACCAGCCTACCGGAATCTCTTGCAATTGCAGCTCTAGCCGCTAGTGATAATCACTATCTTCTCCAGGCTGGGATGGCTTCCCCCGCCAGGAGAAGACAGTGGCCCAGCAGGACGGATCCCACCAGCAACACTGTCTGTGTTGATGGGGGAATGAAACAAATTTCTTTCCTGCAACCCATGGTTGTAAGAAAGAAATTTGCTCCGAGTATGGCCAGCCTAAGGGACCTTAGATTGTAAGCTCCTTGAGGGCAGGGACTGATGTGAATGCACTGGACAACTTGATGGTACTATACAGATACCTGTAATAAACAAAGTAAAAGTGGAACTTCACTGTCTCAATCAACATTGATTATTTTTAATCCTTATGCTGCTAGCATTTGTAAATAAATAGGAAACTATATCATACTTACATGTTTTAAAATTTTTTACATTACCGTATTTTCAGCACCATAAGACGCACTTTCCCCCCCCCCCCCAAAAAGTGGAGGAAAGTCTCCGTCCTTTCTTTAAACAAAGTAAGGGGGTAGTTGTGTCTGTCACAACG
>BLSH010213347.1:820458-833396 GCA_018402905.1 Glandirana rugosa | reverse complement strand
AGGAGAAGACAGTGGCCCAGCAGGACGGATCCCACCAGCAACACTGTCTGTGTTGATGGGGGAATGAAACAAATTTCTTTCCTGCAACCCATGGTTGTAAGAAAGAAATTTGCTCCGAGTATGGCCAGCCTAAGGGACCTTAGATTGTAAGCTCCTTGAGGGCAGGGACTGATGTGAATGCACTGGACAACTTGATGGTACTATACAGATACCTGTAATAAACAAAGTAAAAGTGGAACTTCACTGTCTCAATCAACATTGATTATTTTTAATCCTTATGCTGCTAGCATTTGTAAATAAATAGGAAACTATATCATACTTACATGTTTTAAAATTTTTTACATTACCGTATTTTCAGCACCATAAGACGCACTTTCCCCCCCCCCCCCAAAAAGTGGAGGAAAGTCTCCCTGCGTCTTATGGTGCGAATACCTTAAAAAAAACGCCCCCCCCCCCCTCGTCGCCGCCGACGGGAGCCCGGACACCATAGAGCGCTGCTCTGATCTCACACAGTGAGAAGACAGAGCAGTTCCAGTGGCCAAATGAAGTACTGCGGCGGCTGGAGCTGCTCTGTCTTCTATCTGAATGGGATCTGGCTGCAGAGTGGAGCTCCACTAGGCGCAGTGTGATGACATCATCACAGCGCAGCAGTGCCGGGAGATATGAATCTCCCTCTCAGCTCTGTCAGGCTGCATTTCATGGACACAGGTATGGCTGTATTTCATGGACTCTGCTATGTGCTGTATTTCATGGACTCTGGTATATGTCTGTATTTCATGGACTCTGGTATATGTCTGTATTTCATGGACTCTGGTATATGTCTGTATTTCATGGACTCTGGTATATGGCTGTATTTCATGGACTCTGGTATATGGCTGCACTGGTAAATATTTTAGTACTCAATTTGGTTCAGAATATTTTTTTTTTTGTTTTCTTCCTCTAAAACCTAGGTGCGTCTTATGGTCAGGTGTGTCGTCTGGTGCGAAAAATATGGTACTTTAGTTACTTCCTGCTTTCCATGCATGAGCAAATGATGTCATACATCCCAGGAGTCTTCGGGAGGGGAAGAGGAGTTTTCTTAGGTAAGCACAACCTCCTGCCTGTATGCCTGAGTTAAGGGCAGATGGATTTCAGAAAGTAAATGCTACATGAATCATCTGCCCTTACTCAAGATGGCCACAGCCAGAAATGCTATGGGTGTTTTTCAACGTGATTTCTTAGCAAAATAAGAATGGGGAAATGGATGAATGGGTGAGTTTGTTTTGAATAGTAAATATGAATTAAACCACGTTTTTGGTTTGTGATGCTCAGATGCAGTAAAGTCCCACTTTAATAAACTTCCTGGTCTTCTTAGAAATGCGACGTAGATTTTAATTGAGCATGTACACTGTTTGTACTACCTATGAAATTGAAACGGTTCATGAATAGTTCTATGAATCGGAAAGCCTTCTTCTAGATTTGGTGAAATATTTCCTGTCTAACAATGTGTTGGAACAAATAAAATTGATATTCATGCAACTTTAATCCCCCTACTTAGGTAGGAGCTAGTGAGTGTTTTTTGGTGAGGAAAATTTAGTCAGGCCTGACTAAGTGCAGGCCTGATTGTTTTTGTTTCTGGGCTGGGAGCGGCTCAGGTAGGACTGGGTGATTCACAGATGAGGTCACCGGGACCTCCCACTTCTTTCCAGAAACTGCTAGAACATTCTGGAAAGATAGCTGGGAGGGAGGTGTAGTCATCTGGGGTATTCTAAGGAGCCCTGACCAATCCCCAATCTGGCTTGGCAAGGGGCAGGCCTCCTTAAATACCCAGGGTCAGCCCAGCCTGGGAGGCGTGAGTTTGGGTGGAAGAGCTGGAATGTAGCTTAGGTTGCGGAGGCCCCACAGAGAGCCCCCAATCTGAGGGAGGGGTGACATTGAGGAATGGGGCTCGAGTGCAGCCAGGAGGATAGTGAGTTCCTGGAGGAGAGGCACAAGGGAGCAGGAGAGCAACAGACAGTGCTACGGGTGGAACTCAGCAAGGAGTCCACCAGTGAGTCTTTGGGGTCACCATTCTGCTGAACCCTAAACCAGCTCTTTTTAGGAGTCCTCGATTATCTCCCTATTGATGACATCACAAAGCAGGCCATCGATAGGAGCACTCTTTCAGGCACGCAAATTGATATTACACCATAGGAAGGATTCCAATCCCCCCTCGCTGAAGGAGTGGATTGCTCGAATGGGAGATTTGCTCCGATTGGAGAAATACATTTTCCAACATAGAAACTGTGCAGCCAAGTTTGATAAACTATGGGCCCCATGGTTGGATACCCCTGGGTTGTCGCCTAGGGAGCTGACTAGTGACCAAATATTAGTGTGGGGCGGGGGCATTTGAGGACAGTGCAAGGCCAAAGTGGGCGACTATTAGATTTACTGCGGGAATGCAGCTCTTGCATTAACGTTTGATTAAGGAAGAATGCTTGGTTATTTCTTCTATTATTATCTTTCCTTTTTTCTTTGTTTTTTGTATATGTTGCAGACTCACTGGTGTGTACTTCTTATACAAACCAGACTTGTATTTTCAGTGTAATGTTTTACTGCTATGCTGTGAGTCTAAATAAAACCTTTTCTGATTAAAAAAAAAAAGGAGTCCACCAGTGGTCGTTGAGTGGCACACACCCTGGAAAGCTGTAGAGGCATGCCGGAGCGGATTGGGGATGAGAGATAATCTGAAAGGATGTAGAAGTCAGTGAGGTATTGTGGTGCTACCATGGTAGTGGCAATGGCCGTCGCAGCTGAAGTGGTTAGCAGGGCTTGGAGGAAGAGGATGGGCTGGGCTAGCACAGTAGGAACTTTTATTCTACACCCTGGGGTCAACTGTCCCTACCTGTAATGGGTAGTCCAGAGGTCCTGCCTACAATGCAGCAGGCCTCACTTTGTGCTAGCTGGGCTGAAGAAATGCTGGAGGCCTAGTAAACTTCCTTCTAGGCCTCATCTGAGAAATAAGAGAAGTGCAGGTGAGAGGATGAAGGAGTAACCGTGCAACAAGTAATGTGCTGGGGTGAAGAAGGAGGAATGTATATACCGAGGTGTGTATAGAGGTCCTGTGTAAATTTTTAACTAATTCTTTGGGCATCCCACAACATCCCAACTCCGATCCAAGTTCAATTCCCCTAATAAAACAAAACAAAGTACCAGCCTTTTCTATGACTCTGGAAACGTTATGGGTGTGATTGAGGGTAGTGTGAGCATGTGGACCACAACACTCAGCCACCCCAAGGGGGACATTGGCTACATTAATATAAACCAAAATTTGCCTCCTGGAAAAGAAGCTCCCCTAAGGCTTGTGTTAAGGTTAATACAACCAGGGAAAGGGCCTGCTAGCAGTGACCCTGATTAATCGATGAAGGCATGAGATGGTTAGCACATTGACCAGTAGGCAAGAGGTAAGCACATTCTGGTCATACTGCACAACATTTGATCTCAGCTTGTTTTTGCCATCTTCAGAGATTAAAGAACAAGCAAAGAACAAAGATGACCTTTGCATGTCCTAATCCTAAGTCATTTTGCAATCATGGGTGCAATTCACTGAGGCCCACCTGATAGGAGTGTTTCAAGATTGAAGAGAAGCTATTTTTTTCCACGTGAAAGGGAGAAGACCCCGTGTACCTCTTCACCTTACCCCTCCTTCTTCTCCTTTGTAATCAGAATTTATGTCTGTCCCTATTTGTAATTAGATATTATGTATACCTCTATTTGTGAATAAACCAAACCCTTATTTTAAAATCCAGTTATCCTCCATTAAAATCAAGGCATCCCCAAACAGAGAACTTTCTTCACATGATAAAAGGTGAATGCAGCTTGATGTTACAGTCTGGTCCATAAATATTGGGACATCAACACAATTCAAATCTGTTTGGCTCTATACACCACCACAATGGATTTGAAATGAAATGAACAAGATATGCTTTAACTGCAGACTTTCAGCTTTTATTTGAGGGTATTTACATCCAAATCAGGTGAACGGTGTAGGAATTACAACAGTTTGTATATATGCCTCCCATTTTTTAAGGGACCAAAAGTAATGGGACAATTTGCTGCTCAGCTGTTCCATGGCCAGGTGTGTGTTATTCCCTCATTATCCCATTTACAAGGAGCAGATAAAAGGTCCAGAGTTAATTTCAAGTGTGCTATTTGCATTTGGAATCTGTTGCTGACAACTCTCAATATGAGATCCAAAGAGCTGTCACTATCAGTGAAGCAAGCCATCATTAGGCTGAAAAAACAAAACAAACCCATCAGAGAGATAGCAAAAACATTAGGTGTGGCCAAATCAACTGTTTGGAACATCCTTAAAAAGAAAGAATGCACCGTTGAGCTCAGCAACACCAAAAGACCCGGAAGACCACGGAAAACAACTGTGGTGGATGACCGAATAATTCTTTCCCTGGTGAAGAAAATGAACAGCATACTGTAATCCACAGGAGAAGTAGAGCCAAACAACCTTTGGCTGTACTCCTTTAAGCTTATGATCTACCAGAGCATCCAGATCCTTATTCACCATTGATTCCCCCAGTTGTACCCCCCTTAGTATGTATGATGCATGCATATTCTTAGATCCCATGTGCATAACTTTACATTTATCTACATTAAACCTCATTTGCCACCTTGTTGCCCAATTAAATAGTGCATTGAGGTCGGCTTGTAAGTTGAAGACATCCTGTAAGGACGTTATTCCACTGCATAGCTTGGTGTCATCTGCAAAGACTGAATGTACGGGTCCCAACACTGAACCTTGGGGTACACCATGTTCAGAGTAAGAATCATTAACCACTACTCTCTGAATTCTGTCTTTTAGCCAGTTTTCTATCCATTTACAAATTGATCTTTCCAAGCCTGTAGACTTTACCTTACACATTAGCCGTGTGTGGGGAACGGTGTCAAACGCTTTTGCAAAATCCAAGTATACCACGTCCACAGCCACCCCTCTGTCCAAGGTTTTACTTACCTCCTCATAAAATGAAATCAGGTTTGACAACTTCTGTCTTTCATGAATCCATGCTGTCTGTTACTAAAAATATTTTTCCCAGAAAGAACTCATCTATGTGGTCTTTTATTGAACTCTCCAGTATCTTCCTGACTATAGAAGTTAAACTAGCAGGTCTATGGTTACTTGGTAAAGACTTTGATCCTTTTTAAATATTGGCACCAGGTTGGCCTTACGCCAATCAAATGCTACCATTCCAGTCATTAAGGAATCCCTAAAAATTAGAAACATCTGTGCTGTTAGTATGGATGGGGGAATCTGTTGGATTTCTTTCTTTCTTTTAGCCTGTAGCCTGTACTTTTATTGATCCTGCTAATGGTTTATTGTTACCAGCCTTAGGACTATAAATCTGACAATGACATTAGTTTTATTGACAAAAGTTATTGTTTTCTGTTATTTTTAAGCCTGCCAAGTTCTCAAATGCACTTTGAGAATGGTACACCCACATAATCAGAATTAGAGCTGAACAATACTAGGAAAAACACTATAAGTAATTCAATGACGTAGAAAGTATTAAAAACAGCAGAAAACAGGTTTTTAGTAATGTTGGCTCCTGGAAAGTTAGTTCTAGAGAATTCGCTAGGAATAGACTCATGGATAGCTTTTGGGACCTTGACTCTGATTTGGCAGGGATCTTGGCTATGAAACGGGGGTAGGTCTAAGACGTCAATGAGTCTGATAGTTATCAGATTTTAGATTCCAGCTGTTTAATGCTTATACCAATAGACTTAAAAATAGCCCAATATACAGTCAGGTCCATAAATATTGGGACATGGACACAATTCTAATCTTTTTGGCTCTACACACCACCACAATGGATTTGAAATGAAACAAACAAGATGTGCTTTAACTGCAGACTTTGAGCTTTAATTTGAGGGTATTTACATCCAAATCAGGTGAACGGTGTAGGAATTACAACAGTTTGTATATGTGCCTCCCACTTTTTAAGGGACCAAAGGAAATGGGACAGATTAAAAATCATAAATCAAACTTTCACTTTTTAATACTTGGTTGCAAATCCTTTGCAGTCAATTACTGCCTAAAGTCTGGAACACATAGACATCACCAACGCTGGGTTTCATCCCTGGTGATGCTCTGCCAGGCTTCTACTGCAACTGTCTTCAGTTCCTGCTTGTTCTTGGGGCATTTTCTCTTCAGTTTTGTCTTCAGCAATTGAAATGCATGCTCAATCGGATTCAGGTCAGGTGATTGACTTGGCCATTGCATAACATTCCACTTCTTTCCCTTAAAAAAACTCTTTGGTTGCTTTCGCAGTATGCTTTGGGTCATTGTCCATCTGCACTGTGAAGCGCCGTCCAATGAGTTCTGAAGCATTTGGCTGAATATGAGCAGATAATATTGCCCGAAACACTTCAGAATTCATCCTGCTGCTTTTGTCAGCAGTCACATCATCAATAAATACAAGAGAACCAGTTCCATTGGCAGACATACATGCCCACGCCATGACACTACCACCACCATGCTTCACTGATGAGGTGGTATGCTTTGGATCATGAGCAGTTCCTTTCCTTCTCCATACTTTTCTCTTCCCATCACTCTGGTACAAGTGGATCTTGGTCTCATATGTCCATAGGATGTTGTTCCAGAACTTTGAAGGCTTTTTTAGATGATGTTTGGCAAACTCTAATCTGGCCTTCCTGTTTTTGAGGCTCACAATTGGTTTACATCTTGTGGTAAACCCTCTGTATTCACTCTGGTGAAGTCTTCTCTTGATTGTTGACTTTGACACACATACACCTACCTCCTGGAGAGTGTTCTTGATCTGGCCAACTGTTGTGAAGGGTGTTCCTGTTTTCAGCAGAGAGCGGGCTGAATTCCACTCTCTGCTGACATAACAGAAGTCGGCCCAGGCATCCGCATCATCTCGACCACGGAGATGGGATCCGCCAGATCCTTGGACCGACACCTGGCTCAGTCTCTCATTGGGCCGCTTAGAGCAATCCCCATTTAGTTTTCACTAGAACAAGTATCCCTTTTGGAAGAAATTCCCTGTTCCCATTCTGGTGACAACTCAAAATCTTGGACTTCTGCTCACTTTCAGTCCCAGTGACAATGGCCAATAGCATAAATAAGTTGAACCACCCAAGCAAGGACACATACAGAGATGAAAACCTGGCAGAGGTTCTAACCCTTCTTTACTCCCTAGTTTTATTTACGCTATAAAGAAAACCTGTACTTTGCCCATTCGAGGCAAATCAACAGGTCTGGTTCAAATGCCTCCCTCCCCAGCAGCACAAACTTACTTTCCCTAATTTCTTTGCCACAAAGAAAATACCCAGTACTTCTGGCTATGGTGGAGCGTGTGACCCGCTGGACCAATGGATGGTCTCAGATGATGATGATGATATGCTACAGGATCTATTTAAAAAAAAAAATTGTTGTATGAATGTCTCAAGCATTAGCAAAGCCATCATGAATAATCCCCATAATTTTCCTAATATGTTTATTTCCTGTGATCATCAGCTCCATCTATTGGCCATAATGCAGTATTTTTCTAAAATACCTCAATCAGGAAAATACTGCATTATGACCATTGGATTGGAGTTGACAATCATAGGAAATAAATGTATTTGGAAAATTACATGGCTTAATCATAACAGTTGTGTGATGGCTTGAGACATTTGTGCAGCTATTTTTTTTTCCTTTTTCTTTTACAAATGGACACCAATATAAACTATATTACCAAAAGTATTGGGACACCTGCATTTACACGCACATGAACTTTAAGGCATCCCAGACTTAACCTGTAGGGTTCAATATTGAGTTGGCCCCCCTTTGCAGCTACAACAGCTTCAACTCTTCTGGGAAGGCTGTCCACAAGGTTTAGGAGTGTGTCTATGGGAATGTTTGACCATTCTTCCAGAAGTGCATTTGTGAGGTCAGGCACTGATGTTGAATGAGAGGTCCTGGCTCTAATTCATCCCAAAGGTGTTTTATTGGTTGAGGTCAGGACTCTGTGCAGGCCAGTCAAGTTCCTCCACCCCAAACTCGCTCATCCATGTCTTTATGGACCTTGCTTTGTGCACTGATGCACAGTCATGTTGGAACAGGAAGGGGCCATCTCCAAACTGTTCCCACAAAGTTGGGAGCTTGAATGAGTTGTCCAAAATATCTTGGTATGCTGACGCCTTAAGAGTTTCCTTCACTGGAGCTAAGGGGCCAAGCCCAACTCCTGAAGAACAACCTCACACCATAATCCCCCCTCGGGGGGGGGGGGGGGGGATTTGACACCCAAATACTTTTGGCAATATAGTGTATCTGCATCATCCTGATCAATATACTAAGTGCAGGGTGCTGTGTTCAGGAGGTGGTTCCACGATACACTGCATTCACAGTATTTCCTTAATCCGAGGACATCTTGTGGTGAAGAAGGGGTACTGCTGGGAATAGCTCTGGATCAAAGGTGAGCATTGCAGCCAGAGCTGTTTTTTTTTTTCAAGCTTCCAAGGGGAACAAATAGGCCTACAGTTGGGCTATAAACTAAGTTGGAACTGAAATTCTGAAATTATACAAATTGTAAAGCTTCCCCCCAATGCAAAACTGCATTGTCTACAGCCTCTCGCAGGCAGGCTTTGTTGACCCCTTTACTTTTGTAAATAAGTTTGTTAGGCACTGTAGGTTTGTTTTAAGGTAAAGTATTACCTTAGATTTAGAGTGTATTAAAGCTTCCTTAAAAATATTTTTCTTGTTTTGCTTTGCGTCACTCTCCTTGCTCCCTCTTCTACTTCTGTTCCTTTAAATGTTCCCCATGAATGAAATCATCTCAGGAGGTAGTCATCTCTTTTTATTTCAAGTCATTTCTAAGATCTCATAATCAGCAGAACATGTTCCCATAAAAAGCTGATAATCAGAGACTGGAAGCAGAGCTGGAAAGAAGCATGCTGGACGGCTGCCTAGAATGCAGCTATTATGAAACAGCTGACGCAAGTACTGGACTTCACCTGTCAGCTTGCCCTGACCCTTTCCACTGCACTAAAGACAGTTCCAAA
Source organism: Glandirana rugosa (assembly GCA_018402905.1). Classification (NCBI taxonomy): domain Eukaryota; kingdom Metazoa; phylum Chordata; class Amphibia; order Anura; family Ranidae; genus Glandirana; species Glandirana rugosa. The sequence continues at coordinate 824,363 of BLSH010213347.1, read as the reverse complement.
GGTGAGCCCTGGAACTAGACCACCAACCATGTCTGATGTGGTAAAAATAAACGAAAGGCAAGTCTGTGCTGACTTATGAAGCTGAAAGAACAACAATATGTGATGAATAAGCAACTTTTCAGATAGATTTTTGGATCATTAAAGTGTCTTTTTTTCTGTGAAAGCTATGAACCTGAGACATCGCTCAAAGCCAATGTTAGGCTGTAAGATGTAAAAGCCAATGCAGTGGAGGAGTGAAGGGCTGACGGTTCTAGGACTTTTTTTAACCCTTTCCAAAGTAGTCAGGCTGAACGTAACCTATATGTAAAGGAAAAGCTTTTTTTTTTTTTTGATAGAGTGGGGAATAGTTTTATACTCTGTCAAGTTTTTTTTTGTTGCCTGTGCCCCACCATTTCTATTTGTCCCACTGACACAGAAATCCAAAGTTTTAGTGTTGTCATCAGAGCAAGACGTGAGATCAATCATCCAACGGGGACTCTTGTCAGGTGATAGTGTTTAGACCTGGTGATTGGCCACCCATGCTGAGTATCATGCTCTCCTGCTCTGCCTGTAAGCAGGTTGAAGGCTGGCTGCCAAAGTGGATAAAGTGGACTTTCTGCACTTATGGACTTTATCATGCTTAGAGGAATGGACTGGCAGCCTGGGGCTAGAGAGAGGAGAGATTTGTGCTGCAACATATCTGTGAGAGACTGTGTTGAAATACCTGTATTTGCTGCAAATGTTCTTCAGTAAAAGTTGAATTAACTGTTGAAGTGCCTGGTATGAAGTTCTTTTAACAAAGGGTGCATGCAGGAAACATTCCGAACAGGGCTTGTACAGAGGGGATTAAGAGGAGATGTGAGAAGGCCACCATGCAAGTGGAGAATTGATTCTTGGCAGCAGTGTTGCCAACCGTCAGTATTTTTACTGCCAGACAGTAAAAACTGAGCACTTTTCTCCTGCCAGTAAATGCCAATAACAGGAAAAGGTTGGCAGTTAAAAATATGGCTGTGATGCACATGCACAGTTCAGGTCCAGAGCCAGCTGAGACCATCCAAGTGCCTGCTACAGTGTGTTTCGGGCAGCACCAGCAGGGATGGGTCTGGTGGAGGCGGTGCCTGAGCTTGTGTCGTATGATGTCATGGTGCAAGTGAGCCGAGCTGAGCGCCCAGAACCAAGCGTGCGGGTCTGTGGGAGCAAGGCAAGCTGGGAGCGGGACTGTCAGTGCTGTTTGGACTGGAGTTGACTGAAGAGACCACCTGGCATGGAGAGAGACTGTCACTGTGACTCAGGAGGGGACGTGTCGGCGATCTGTGCTGCTGTACACTGATGTCACTGTCACTGTGAGAGTCAATTTCATATGTGTGTGCTGCCCATTCTAATTTCTTGCCCTCCTGAATCCTGTCCCTGAGCTACCAAACTAAAATAAGAAATATGTTTTTTCCCTTATTATCTACCTTATATCAAATTGCTAATTGCATATCATACTTGCTTAACCACTTCCACACTGCCTACCATATATATTCACGGCGGCAGTGTGGACATGTCCCGCAAATTGCCGTAAATAAGCGGCGATCTGAGGGTGGCCGCTAGGGGGCGCCCATCGTACTCCTGGGGAGTGTGCCCGCGGCTCGGGCAGACCCGATGTCCGCCGGCGAGCCGCGATGAGTGGCCACAGCGAAAGAACGATGTAAACACGGCGGTTCCCCGCTCTGTTAGTGGGGGCATAGGAGATCTACTGATCCCTGTCACTGGGATCAGTTAGATCTCTTATGCCCATGGTAGCCCAGCCCCCCCCCCCCACAGTTAGAACACACCCAGGGAACACAATTAACCCCTAGATCTCCCCCTGCAGGTTAACCCTTTCAATGCCAGTGACATTTATACAGTAATCAGTGGATATTTAAATTTCTGATCGCTGTATAAATGTCATTGGTCCCAAAAAAGTGTCAAAATGGTCCGGCATGTCCGCCCCAATATCGCAGTACCACTAAAAATCGCAGATCGCTGCCATTACTAGTAAAAAATAAAAAAAAAATAAAAACCCCAGAAATGAATTCTCATCATGCGTAAACACGGCCACTTTTGTGCAAACCAATCAATAAACGCCGATTGAGATTTTTTTTTACCAAAAATATGAGGAAGAATATAAATCGGCCAAAACCGATGAAAAAAAAAAAGTTTTTTTATATATTTTTTTTTGGATTTGGATTTTAGCAAGAAGTAAGAAAAACTGTTTTTTTTTGCAAAATTGTCGCTTTTCTTTTGTTTATAGCGGTGATCAGAAATGACGCAGAAGCGATCAAATACCACCAAAAGAAAGCTCTATTTGTGGGAAAAAAAGGAGGCAAACTGCATGTGGGTACAACATCGCACGACCGCGCAATTTTCAGTTAAAGCGATGTAGTGCCAAATCGCAAAAAGAGCTCTGGTCCTAACATGGGAAATCCTTCCGGGGCTGAAGTGGTTAAATACTGAGATTTGCACTTAAAACTGTAATTTTGTAACTTTTGGAAATGCCAGTAAATTTCAATCTGGTAGGTTGGCAACACTGCTTGGCAGGGGAGACGGTCACCAGAATAGTGAGTGGGTCAGTGAGCTTGGCCCCCTCCCTAGCCATTGGTGCCCCATACCCTGGACCGACCTCGCAGAATGCGGGACCTAGGCACCTAGCCTGGAGGTACAGTAGATGAAGGTATGGAAGTTGAACTCACTACTGACAGAGTTCTCCACTAAGTGACTGGTGAGAGCTTCTACTGACAGCTGTGCTGGTGAGACGGATGAAAGCTCCTCTGTATCCCCCTTGTAATGGCTGCATTCAGAATAGCAGTGTACAGCATCATGGGAAGAGTGCTGAAAACATTGTTTGCCTAAGCCCTAAAGTGAACTGTGCAGGGTGAACAGCTTGCTTCTGAGTTGGGGTGCCGTCTTAGCTTAACTGAAGCTCTGAGCCCATGTTCCTAGGGCATTAGCAAGGGCATTCACACAGTATCATGTGCTAAGTCCTGCCCATATGCCATAGCCAGGATCAATGACTATTTGCATCAACTATGACAAAGCAACAGAGTATCGGGAAAGTAAAGGGAAGGGAAGTAACAGTAAACCCTGCCTAAGACAAATGTAAAGAGAGCCATTGCTGACCTGCAATTGAAAATGATAGTTGCTATTGTGCTGACCCTCTGACTTCAATACTCTCTGAGTCACAGGGTTTGATTTACTAAAGGTAAATACACTGTGCACTTTGAAGTCACAATAGCAACTAGCATTTTCAAAAGCAGGTCAGCAATTTCTCTTAGGAAAGATTTAGGCCCCTTTCACACTGGGGCTGTCGGGCGGTAGCGGCAAATCCCCACCAGTTTCAGCGGGGATTTAGCGCTGTTATAGCGGCGCTATGCAGGCGGGTGCGCGGCACTTTTAACCCCCCACAAGGGGTAAAAACGGGGTTAAAAGTGCCAGCGCGCTGCGCTACCGAGGCCGTGTGCAGCTGCTTCGGAAGCGCTGCTCATTGTTTTCAATGGGCAGGGGCGGTGGAGGAGCGGTGTATCACCGCTCACCGCACCGCCCCAAAGATGCTGCTTGCAGGACTTTTTGTAACGTGAAGGCTTCGTCGACGTGTGCCGGAGCCATCGCGTCGCGCGACCGTGAAAATTGGGGCAAAAATGGGGAACACCCCCCAATTTTCACGGCGCGTGGGCGGACGTATCGCGGCGATATTGTCGCGATTTAGGGGCGACTTTGACCACCCCTAAACGGCGATGGCGGGCTGTCGGGGTCACACTTTCCCCGGATTTAGAAAGGATTCTCTTTAACGACTGGACGAAAACTTTTACGATCAACGATAACACTGAAGTTTCACGTGTCACATAAATGGAAATCATTTAGTTTGGGACACTGAGTCTCTCATAACTTCAGTCTCCCAGTCGTGT
>BLSH010213347.1:795966-820448 GCA_018402905.1 Glandirana rugosa | reverse complement strand
AGGAAAAACAAAGCAAAACAAAAGGTCCATCCAGGAATCCCACGCAGGGGTTTTCAACTTCATATAGCACTCAACGAAAACATACCGAGCCACCTGGCTCTCTTGTCAGCGGTCCCTTCCTGAAACAGCCTAATCCTGGCCTCAACAGGATCCTCCAGCCCCCTTTGGGTTACTCACTGTCTCCGAGACTTTAAGACTTCCTTCAGCCCCCTTGGACTCTCTAGCTGCCTTGGCTCTCCTAGCCTCCCAGACCCTCCTTTGGTCTCCCAGGCTCTTGTAGCCGTCCCGGCCTCCAAGTCCTTCAGGCACGGAGTCCCCCCTCACCAGGGATGTAGTCTCACACAGGGCCGACAGTGTTGCTGACAGGGGTCTGCCTTTTTGCAGCAGGCTACTAACACTCCATCTCATTCCTCCCCTCTCTGCTCTCATCAGCCCCTCGTTATATTGGCTGTGTCCACCTGGGCACACAACCTGATGGCTGTCCACAAGACCCGGACACAGGGTTGGAGATCCTTTCCCACCCAAGACTCTAAGAGCCCTTTCACACTGGGGCTGGCGGGCGCTAGCGGTAAATCCCCGCTAGTTTCAGCGGGGATTTACTGCTGTTATAGCGGCGCTACGGCGCCGCTATGCAGGCGGGTGCGCGGCGCTTTTAACCCCCCACAAGGGGTTAAAACGGGGTTAAAAGTGCCGGAGCACCGCGCTACCGAGGCGGTGTGTAGCCGCTTCGGAAGCTTCGGAAGCGCTGCCCATTGTTTGTTTGTTTTCAATGGGCAGGGGCGGTGGAGGAGCGGTGTATCACCGCTCACCGCACCGCCCCAAAGATGCTGCTTGCAGGACTTTTTGTAACGTCCTGCAAGCGCACCGCCCCTGTGTGAAGGCACTCTGGCTGGGGTGGGGAGGGATTTTTGAGGCGCTTTACAGGCGCATATTTTTAGCTAAATAGCACCTGTAAAGCGTCTCAGTGTGAAAGGGGTCTTACTGTAAAGGGAATTCAGTGCCTCTTACTGGCAGTTGCACTCATTCTCCCCAGAGCTTAGCATATGTGATGAAGCTCTGCTGATTTCCATAATCCAATCATGTGCAAGCAAATATGCAGTTTTTTTTTCTCTTGCACGTGATTGGGTATTTTTTTAGGTGAAGCATCACCACATCCATGATGCCCTGCGGAAAATTAGTGCAACTGCATTTGCAAAGTGCACGGTCTGTTTGCCTTTAGTAAATCAACCCCAATAACTAGGGCCCATTTAACTTGCTGGACATTTGCCAAACAGTTGAAAAAATCAGCAAACCCCAAACATAGCGCCAAACCCCACTGAAGTCTATGGGAGCTGAATCTTGCAAGTTCTTTCTACCCTTGTTTTATGGTCAGATTGCAAACTTTTGAGAAAAAGGGCATGGGCAGGTAGGCACTGCCATAGGGAGCATGTATCAATGCAAATATATGTACAGTGGTACCTCCGTTCATGAACACTTCTGTTCACGAAAAACCCAGTTCATGAACAGAAGAGTTCACAAAAATTTGCTTTGGTTAGTGAACTCTGCTTCGGTTCACGAACATGATTTGCGGCAATTTTCCCTGCTTTTCCCTGCTCTGGTGAGATTGTGGGTCACAGAGAGACACTGAAAGTGTGCAGTACTGTGAAAACACTTACAGTACAATATTGAGAAGCTTTTTGGTGTGCTTTTTAGCACATACACACTGTACTGTACATCCAGTATGGCTCCAAAGAAAATGCAGAACAAACATGGTGGTAAGAAGAAAGTGTGGAGCAGTAATGCAGGTGACAAGAATGTGCAAAGCGCAAATGCAGGTGACAAGAAAGTGCGAGGTTAGTGTTCTCTTCATACTGTACTGTACTTTTTTTCACAGCTTTGGGGTTCAAAAACAAAAAAAAAAGTTTGGATTAACCTGATTTACATTGAACCCTGTGGGAAAATTTGCCTCGGTTCGCCACCAATTCAGTTTGTGACCAGAGTCAGTTCACGAATTAAGTTTGCGAACCGAGGTACCACTGTGTATATATATATATATATATACCCATATATACAGTATCTCACAAAAGTGAGTACACCCCTCACATTTTTGTAAATATTTAATTATATCTTCTCATGTGACAACACTGAAGAAATGACACTTTGCTACAATGTAAAGTGGTGAGTGTACAGCTTGTATAACGGTGTAAATTTGCTGTCCCTTCAAAATAACTCAACACACAGCCATTAATGTCTAAACCGCTAGCAACAAAAGTGAGTACACCCCTAAGTGAAAATGTCCAAATCGGGCCCAAAGTGTCAATATTTTGTGTGGCCACCATTATTTTCCAGCACTGCCTTAACCCTCTTGGGCATGGAGTTCACCAGAGCTTCACAGGTTGCCACTGGAGTCCTCTTCCACTCCTCCATGATGACATCACAAAGCTGGTGGATGTTAGAGACCTTGCACTCCTCCACCTTCTGTTTGAGGATGCCCCACAGATGCTCAATAGGGTTTAGGTCTGGAGACACTCTTGGCCAGTCCATCACCTTTACCCTCAGCTTCTTTAGCAAGGCAGTGGTCGTCTTGTAGGTGTGTTTGGGGTCATTATGTTGGAATACTGCCCTGAGGCCCAGTCCCTGAAGGCAGGGGATCATGCTCTGCTTCAGTATGTCACAGTACGTGTTGGCATTCATGGTTCCCTCAATGCACTGTAGCTCCCCTGTGCCGGCAGCACTCATGCAGCCCCAGACCATGACACTCCCACCACCATGCTTGACTGTAGGCAAAACAAACTTGTCTTTGTACTCCTCACCTGGTTGCTGCCACACACGCTTGACACCATCTGAACCAAATAAGTTTATCTTGGTCTCATCAGACCACAGGACATGGTTCCAGTAATCCATGTCCTTAGTCTGCTTGTCTTCAGTAAACTGTTTGCAGGCTTTCTTGTGCATTATCTTTAGAAGAGGCTTCCTTCTGGCACGACAGCCATGCAGACCAATTTGATGCAGTGTGCGAAATATGGTCTGAGCACTGACAAGCTGACCCCCCCTCCCACCCCTTCAACCTCTGCAGCAATGCTGGCAGCACTCATACGTCTATTTCCCAAATAAAACCTCTGGATATGACACTGGGCACATGCACTCAACTTCCTTGGTCGACCATGGCGAGGTCTGTTCTGAGGGGAACCTGTCCTGTTAAACTGCTGTATGGTCTTGGCCAACAAGTTGCAGCTCAGTTTCAGGGTCTTGGCAATCTTCTTATAGCCTGCCCTAGACCATCTTGTAGAGCAACAATTCTTTTTTTCAGATCCTCAGAGAGTTCTTTGACATGAGGTGCCATGTTGAACTTCCAGTGACCAGTATGAGAGAGCAATAACATTCAATTTAACACACCTGCTCCCTATTCACACTCAAGACTATAGCATTTATTGACCCCTAGAGTTTCTTGGATATGTGGCTTACCATTGACCTAGGGGTTGAGAAAAAAGGAAAATTCCTCAAAGCAGTTACAGTTAATTCTGGGTATGGATGCTTTTATTTGTGTCCTTGTAATATTACAAAATGTTCTCAAGTAAAGGGCTAAACTTTGTAATATATGTAATAGGCAACTGCTCACCTTGTGATCTTCCTCATAGCCAAATGGTGATCTTATACAGCTGCTTAGATCTTTCGTCTTGTAGATGAGGTCCTCAGAAATATTATAAGTTACTTGACACTTTCCTAAAGCATCTTCCTGAAAAAGGACAAACATAAAGATGAACAGGATGATGAGCAGCATAAGAACATTTACTGAACCAAGGTTTTTATAAATGAAATGCACACTTGGTTGTGGCATTCATGTACTCATCTACCTCCTGTTTATAAAGAACAGCATTAATTAATAAATGCCTTCTACAAATAAACCGAGTATGTCACACTGGAAGCAAAAGATTACAATTAAAGACCTTTCTGCAACTAAATATGACTATGAACAGCTTCAGCACTTTTGCTGTGAATTTACAAATTAATTGCTCCATATGCCTGCAGCTACAGAGGTCGGTAAGGGTTTCTTTTAAAGCATACCTAATGCTTTTTAGGAAAAAGTAAATACTTAAATGTCCATAGCCTAGCCACAATTACACTGTACTTCTAGATCTAGAGTGGCCTGTACTCCATCCTAGACATAGAAACAATACACACCTGTGCTCAGATCCCAATAGCTTGTTCATGCATATAATCTACCAGGTGCTAAAGGGGTGTGACCACTTATTAACACTAAATATACTGTATGAACCCTCTGCACACTGCTATGCCCTTCCAAGCAAACATTGCAATAAAACAATAAAAAATAGGGATATCCTAGATATGGTCTCATTCTAACAAAGGGACACCAAGCAATACACTGATTCTCCAAAAATATGGCATACACATGTAGCGCCCTCTACCATAGGTAGGTGCCTAGAGAGAGATTTTTGTGTAGGTGATGCAAATTTGGTCAGGCTTGACTTGAAGTGAGGCCTGATTGTTTTGATTCTGGGTTGGGGAGTGGCCTAGGGAGTGACTGGTGACTGCAGGTAGTGACACCCCTTGGTAGCCCCTCTTTCTGGACCAGAAAGTTCTGGAAGTAAGGGTGGGGAAGAGGAGGTGAAGCTTCCTGAGGTATGTTAAGGAGCTCTGACCAATCCCCAACCTGGATTGGCAGGGGGCAGGACCCCTTAAATACCTGGGGTCAGCCCAGTCTGGGAGGAGAGTTTGGGTGGAAGAGCTGGAGATGGAATAGTGTGGAGGCTGTAGGGGCCTAGAGGGAGCTCCCAGTCTGGGGGGGGGGGGGGTGACCTTGGCGTGGGAGAGCTTGGGTGCAGCCAGGAGGAGAGAGTGAGATCCTGGAGGAGAGGCACAAGGCAGTGCGGAATGGACAGCGGAAGAGAGCTCCAGGAGAGGAACTACAAGTGACAGGCATCGGTGAGTGATGCATTCCCTGAAGTTGTGTGCAGAAGAGAGGAACAAGGAGATGATTGTGCAGCAAGTGTTGTGCTGGAGTGAAGAAGAAGTGTATATACTGTGATGTATATAGAGGTCCCATTAAAGAACTGTTTATCCGTGGGCATCCCATAATCATCCCTACCCTATCCAAGTTCAATCCCCTAATAAAAACACAAAAACAAAGTACCAGCCTGTTCTGTGACTTCGGATGTGAGGAAAGAGTGTGACTGAGGGCAGTGTGATCAGGCGAACCACAGCATTCAGCAACCCCCAAGGGGGCAATGGCTATACACATCAACTACTTAATGTCCTTTTAGGCTACATTTCCACTAGTGCAACTTGTCATGCGACTTATCTGTGCGACTTCAAGTTGCAGCGACTTCAAAGTAGTTGGTCCCACTTTGATGTGACTTGAGGTCCATAGAACTCAAGAATACACAGGCATTGCTTCAAGTCGCATCAAAATCGTTGCAAAAATTGTGGCAAAATCGCGCGACTTTCAGGTGGCAATAGTGGAAACCTAGGCTTAATCAATATTTCATCAAATCATTTCTTACTGTGCTTTTCTGTCTCCTTGTAAAGTCCTCTGTGAGCTCCCAAGCCTCTTCTTTCCCCCCTCACTTCCTTTTGTTTGGAACAAGCAATGGATGTTACCTGCTGTCATGTGTACCACTCTATGCACACAGCACATCTCAAAACCCATAGCACATTGGGGTTGATTTACCAAAGGCAAATCCACTTTGCTCCACAAGTGCACTGCTAGTGCTCCACAAGTGCACATGGAAGTGCAGTCGCTGTAGATCTGAGGGGAAGATCTGAAATGAGGGGAAGCTCTGCTGATTTTACCATCCAACCATATGCAAGCAAACATGCTGTTTTTTATTTTCCCTGCATGTCCTCCTCGGATCTACAGAGACTGCACTTCCAAGTGCACATGTGGAGCACTAGCAGTGCACTTATGGAGCAAAGTGGATTTGTCTTTAGATTAAGGGGGCGGCAACCCTGCGCCCTGCATGAGCGGCCACCACTGCTCAGGACTGGATTTTGCCACAGTTGCGATTTCAGTGCTGGCCAATACATAGCAGATAAAGAGTGGCAACTCCTGTAGTAGGAGAGCAATCCATGCTGAAATCTTGAATAGAATGGGTCCAAATATCCCCCTCCCCCCCGGTTCGGTTCGCACCAGAACACTCAAATGTTGCAAAAGTTCAGACTCAACCCCAGAACCCTATTAACCACTTGCTTACTGGGCACTTAAACCCCCCTCCTGCCCAGACCAATTTTCAGCTTTCAGTGCACTCACACTTTGAATGACAATTACTCAGTAATGCAACACTGTACCCATATGAAATTGGCGTCCTTGTTTTCACACAAATAGAGCTTTCTTTTGGTGGTATTTAATGACCACTGGGTTTTTTATTTTTTGCGCTATCATTAAAAAAAGACTGAAACTTTTGAAAAAAAACACATTTTTCTTTGTTTTTGTTATAAAATTTTGCAAATTGGTAATTTATCTTCCTAAATTTTGTCCACAGTTTATAATGTTACATATCTTTGATAAAAAATAACCCAAATTAGTGTATATTATTTGGTCTTTGTGAAAGTTAAGCCTCGTACACACGGGACGACGATCGTGTTCAACACGTCGTACTCACGACCGTTGCATGCAGAATCGATCGTCTGTGGCCGTGCTTTCAACAGTTGAACATACGACGGTCGTTCGTGGGAGTTGTATGTGCAGACTAGAAAACTTGGTCGTGTCAACAGGCTCGCATACAACCGTTGAGTCGTGTGTAGAGCAGCTGTGTTCAACAAAGTTGTATTGTGCTAAACACGCATGCGCCAAGTCCACTTCAACTAACATGAAATTAGATGAAGGAGCCCAAAAGGTGACGCTACTTCCTCATTATACGCTCGTTCGCGTCATCACGTTCGGCCGGCCGCAAGTTGTATGTACGACCGTCGTGTGCATGTCAGTGGGCTACATACGACCGTCAACGTACGATTCAACACGGTCGTGCGCACGATCGTCGTCCCGTGTGTACGAGCCATTAGAGAGTCTACAACCTATGGTGCAAATCACTGAAAATTGATTACACCTGATGTACTGACCACTTATCTCATTTCTTGAGATCCTAACAAGCCAGCAAAGTACAAATACCCCCCAAATGACCCCTTTTTGGAAAGTAGACATTCCAAGGTATCTAGTAAGTGGCATGGTGAGTTTTATGAAGTTGTCATTTTTTCCACAATTCTTTGTAAATTAAGATTTTTTTTTTCAACAAAATTGTCATTGTAACAGGTTATTTCTCTCACATGGCATATGCATACCTCAAATTACACCCCAAAATACATTCTGCTACTCCTCCTGAATATGGTAATACCACATGTGTGGGACATTTTTACAGCCTGGCCACATAGAGAGGCCCAACATTGACCTAGCACCTTCAGGTGTTTTAGAAGCATAAATTACACATCTCATTTCTCAACCACCTATTACAATTGTGAAGGCCCTGGAGCACCAGAACAATGGAAACGCCCACAAAATGACCCCATTTTGGAAAGCTAACACCCCAACGTATAATCTATGAGGCATAATGAGTCTTTTGAATGGTTCATTTTTTTCCAGAAGTTTTTGGAAAATGTGGGAAAAAAATGAAAATGCATTTTTTCTTGTTCAAAGGTTTTTATTGAGTTTCACAATAGGAGAGTACAAACAAATCTCGCATAAAAAGTCATAACAGATAGAAAGGTATAAGTAGGTAGGTCAGGTGACCAGGGTAGTAACCATCATAAACCGAAAAGTATGTACCACTAAGTCCTTGTGTCATGGTGGGGAAGGGGGAGGTCAAGCCGTAGTTGGATTCGCGTGGATTGTATGCGACTCAAGGGGTCATTCCCAAATACAGTTGGGTGGGTAACTGGGTTGATGGGCCAGCTACCACCCAGGCGCCCCTCTGGGAGCAAACTGCGCCCGGGGAGGTAGACAGGTCTACTATGGTCTGTACGGGTCCAAAGACCAGTTATAACCCATGAGTCTAGACAGTGGGTTATGGGTTGAGTCTAGGTGACCTCCGAAAGAGTCTGAGGGGAGCTCGTCAATTGAGAGGTGTGGCACTTAGAGTGCATAGATATTGGATGTGGGGGAGACCTAGTGGGCCACTGACCTGGCCATAAGAAGGTGAGGGGGGGGAACGTAGTGGTGGATAGCAGAACAGAAGAGAAACTAGTCAGAGGAGAGAAGAAGGAGAGAAGGAGGAGCAAGAAGAGGAGTTGAGCAGAGTGAAAGAGTGTTGGTGAGTCTCGAGCAGACCCTATCTTTCTGTGGTGGTCGTGGTAAAAGTGTACGTGGGGAGGTTAGCGGATTAGCCTGCAGAATGAATGCAGTGTATTCAGGGGGTGAGGAGACTGTGGTCAAAGTTGGATGACACAAAGTGTTTCATCCACGGGGACCAAATTTTCTCTTGAGATTTAACCTTATCCAGGATAATGGCTTCTATCCTGGCGTGTATCATCGCTCTTGTAACCCTGTTTTTTGTTTCGGCTATGGTGAGTTGTGGTGATTTCCACGCCTTAGCTATTGTCTGTTTCGCCGCCGTTGTGATCTGCAAGAGGAGTTTGAACTGTGGCCTAGAAATTTTGTCAGGTTTTTTGTTCAGGAGAGCTACTGTGGGTTCTGGGGGTAGGTGAGTTTCGAATAGTGTTGATAGGATTTGGAATACCTGACCCCAAAAGGCCGTAACTAATGGGCAGGTCCACCAGATGTGTAGGTGAGTGCCCCGGTCGACGCAGCCTCTGAAGCAAGAAGGGGAGTAGGTGGGGAGGAATTTTGGAACCCCGGGCGGGACTAGGTACCACCGTAGAAGAACCTTATAATTAGTTTCCATGGCTACTACTGATTGAGAGGATGATTTGGTATTAGCCTAAATGTCCTGCCATTCCTCTTGTTCTAGGTGGATCCCTAGGTCTTTCTCCCAATTGGAGACATAGAGCATAGTAGATGGGGGAGAGGGGTCTAGGAGCTGGGCATAAAACGACGAGATCAACCCTTTTGCATGCAGGTCTTTGTGGCATATCTGTTCGAATGGGGATAGGGCAGGTAGGGACAAGTCCCTGCGTAAACATGGTGAGAAGAAATGTTTAAGTTGTAAGTATCGGAATATCTCCGAGGTAGGTAGGCTATATGTTTCACAGAGAGACGGGAATGATTTGAATGTGTCTGGTGTTGTAAACGAGAGAGCTCAAAAGAGGTTGGCATTAGTCCAATTATAGAATGAATTTGGGGCGGTCTAGGCCGGATAGAAAGATGGATTTTTTAGGAATGATCTTAGGGGATTATGTGGGGACTGTAGGGAATACCTTGTTTTAAGATTGTCCCAAATGCGTAAACTGTGCAAGGTTATTGGGTTGTCGATGTGCTTGCGGTCCTTCGGGTCTAGCCAGAGCAAATTCGCTACAGAGAGCGGATCGCAGTCTATTGACTCTAGGGATACCCATAATGGGGTTTCTTTGGTGGCGTGATATTTTGGTAATTGGGCCAGTTGTGCGGCTTGGAAATATTTGGTGAAGTTAGGAACTCCCAGGCCTCCCCTGATTTTAGGGACATAAAGTATGCGTCTTTTAATTCTGGGTCTGGTTTTGCCCCATATGAATTTAAGTGTGCGGCTCTGTAGGAGACGTAGGTAGTGGGGAGGTACATTGATGGGTAACACCCTAAATAGGTACAAAAGTTTTGGGAGGATCGTCATCTTGACTGTGGCAATTCTGCCTAGCCAGGCAAGAGGGAGTTTGGCCCATGAGTTTAGTAAGCTAGTGATATGTGATAGCATAGGAGGGTAGTTGGCCGAGTACAGATTGTTGAGATCGGGAGTGAGGTTGATGCCCAAAAAGGGGAGATAATGAGTATTCCAGGTAAATGGGAGCGAGTTTTGTAGTTGAGTCAGATCTGAGGGGTTAACGGAAATATTTAAGGCTTTGGATTTGTGTGGGTTAACTATTAGGCCTGATATTTTGCCGAATTCTTCAAGAGTTTTGAGGAGATTTGGGGCCGAAGTTAAGGGGGATGACATAAACATGAGGATGTCATCAGCAAAAAGCCCAAGTTTGTGCTGATGACCGCCAAGCTCGATACCTTTTATGTCAGGGTTTGAGCAGATCATCTGTGCCAGTGGCTCAATAGCAAGAGCGAATAGGAGAGGGGAGAGGGGACAGCCTTGTCGAGTGCCTCGACATACTGGAAAGGGGAGTGATTTAAACCTGGTGTATTTAACGTAGGCGGAAGGTGAGTGGTAAAGAGAGGAAACCCATGTAAGAAAGTGGGGGCCAAAGCCCCAATTCTTGAGCACAAGCATCAAGTAAGGCCATGACAAGGTGTCGAACGCCTTTCTGATGTCTAATGATATAAAACAGGCGGGTATCTTCCTTCTCTTAACCACATGTGTTAAAATGACTGCCCGTCTTATACTGTCCCCGGCTTGTCTGGTAGGGATGAACCCTACTTGGTCTTTGTGGACCAGAGAACCTATGTGCGGATTTAGGCGTGTAGCCATGATCTTAGCCAGGAGTTTGATGTCCAAGTTTAGTAGTGAAATCGGACGATAGTTAGCCCAAGAGGAGCTGTCTGTATGAGGTTTGGGTATCATGGACACCATGGCTTGAAGTGACTCTGGTCGGAAGTGTTTACCGTCTAAGTTGCTGTTCAAGGCCGGGGTCAGTATAAGAGTCAATAGGTCCGAAAAATGTTTATAATATGCGGCTGTGAAGCCGTCTGGCCCAGGTCTTTTGTTGGTGTGTAGCGATTTGATGGCTGCCTCAACCTCGGCTGTGGTGATTCGTTGTTCGAGAGCCGCCCGTTGGGAGTCGGACAAGTGGGGTAGGCTAACGTTCGAGAGGAAAGAACTCGCTCGGGCTTCGTTGAATGTGGAGGGGGAGGAGTAGAGATCTGCTAGGTGTTTGCGAAAGTGGGCTACGATTTTAACCGGATTACTACTATATGTGTTATGAGATAGTTTCAGTCTGATGGGCTTGTCTGGTTGGTCTAACCTGCGTAGGGTAAGGGCCAGGAAAGTGTCCGGTTTGTTGCTTTTCATATAGAGTTTGTGCCTGGAGCGTCTTAGGGATTTATCAGCTGCTTCTGATAAAAAGAGGTCCAGGTCAAGTCTGGCTTGGTCAAGTTTTTGCCTGTTGGAGGGAGTGGGGTTTTTTGGAAATCTAGGTGGGCCTTTGAAAACTGTTTGTCTAATAGCTTATGTTTTGCTTGTCTGTCTTTCTTGAGGGAAGAAGCTTTGCTCATGAGCACTCCTCGGAGCACAGGTTTATGCGCTTCCCATAACGTCAGAGACGATATATCTGGGGTGGTGTTGTTGACGATGTATTCTTTGAGAGCAAGGGAGATGTCCATTCTGTGAGAAGGGTTGGATAGGATTGAGTCATTGAGGCACCAGGTTTTGTCTATCTGCTTAGGGATTAGTGAGGTTAGCCATGTGATAACCGCATCATGGTCCGACCATGGGCAGGGGGCAATAATGGACGAGAGGAGGGAGGGTGTGGTGCAGGTGTCGATGAAAATGTGGTCTATTCTAGATAGAGTTTTATGCGGGTGGGAATAGTGGGTAAATTGTTTTTGTGTGGGGTTAGATTCTCTCCAAGTGTCTATGAGGGAGTAGGACGTTAGCAATTGGGGGTAAGTTTGTTTGCTCAAGCCTGGGTCTGGGGAAAACAGGGATTTGTCCAAGTAAGCGTAGATTGTTTGGTTGGAGTCGCCTCCTAGCACTAAAGTGCCCTGTCTATGGTGTGTAATTACCTGGAACAGGTGGGACATGAAGCAGCTAGGGTTTTTGTTAGGAGCATAGAAAGCCACAAGGGTGACTTCAGTTTCAAGAAATAGACCAGTTATAATGATGTACCTGCCTTCCGGGTCTTTTATTTCTTTGGTTAATGTGAATGGTGCTCTGCGATGGAAGGCTATTAAGACCCCTCTCTGTTTCTTGTCGGCCGAGGCTGTGTAGACCTGGGAGTAGGATTGATGAAAAAATCTAGGGGTACTATGTTTAGTAAAATTAGTCTCTTGCAGAAAGACAACGTGCGCGTTGAGAGAAGCGAAGGTACGGAATGCTTTGGTCCTTTTCTGGGGAATGTTGAACCCCTGAACATTCAGGGTCAGAAAATTTAGAGGAGCCATCATGGGGGTTTGTAAATGGAGGATATCCATGGATTGGAAAAGAGGAGAGGATGTAGGGTCTGCTCGAGAGAGGAAGGAAGTGAGAGATAGAGGTGTATGAGGTATGTAAGAGGCTGATAGAAGTATGAAATGGAGTTAAGAGCGGTAAGAAGATGGAAAGATATATTGAAGCAGGAGCGGGCGAGAGTATGGGTGTGTGTTTTGGGGGGGGAGGAAGAGAGGGGTAGGAAGTCTGTTCGGTTTAGGGGGTCAAGAGACCTCCTAGAGCTAAGGGTAGCTAGTTGGGGGGACCGTCTGAGGACCCGCCAAGCAGCGAAAGGGGGGTCAGCAAGTGGAGTCAGGGAGTGATAGCGGTTGTTGAGTAATATTACGAACTGTAAGGGCAGTCAAGTTCTAAGTTAGGGAGGTGGCGGTCGTGTTTATAGAGAGGTAATAGGCAGTAAAACAGGGTTGGAGCGCGTGTCTTCAGGAGCCAGTTGCGCTGGCCTGTAAATACCAAGGGGTCCTACTAATAAGGTAGATGCTATACTAAGGCGTTAAGGCCAACTGGGTTAGTCATGGTAGGACCTCTATAAACAATACAGGGCAGTGTGGGTGTCGTTGTGTAGACATGCGGCGTGGGTGGAGAGGGGTGGTGAGATTGTCAACAAAACGAACAACAATGTCAACAAGATGAGTAACAAAACATAACATATGCATTTCAGTGGGTGTTAAACTTAACCAGTAGTTTCAGAAATGTTGATAGTGGTAAGGGACTATCAATAAAAAAATAAATAAATAAATAAAAAATAAAAAAAAACGTTTCGGAGCCTGTTCTCAGGAACTGTCCATGAAGATTGGGTTTGGGGTTTAGGGTAGCTGTTAGGTCGCACATGGAGTACCATGGTTGGGACAATGTGACAGATGAGTGGGGGTGGGGGGGAGGTGGGGGGGAGTAGGGACAGATCCAGAATGTTCCTATAGGTAAGGCATTTCAGGGGCCCGTTTTCAGTAGTTGGCTCCGTGTTTGAAAAAGGGAGGACTCAGTTCACAACAAAGGAGAGTTCCAGTGTGTAGAGTTCAGTCTTTCCTTTACGGGGGCGGGTCGCCCAACATGTGGCATACTGGTGAAGGATGGGATTGGACAGTTCAAAAGGATCAGGGCTGAGAATCTTGTGAGGTAAATAAAGTCCTCAGGGCTTGGTGTGCCATGTAAGGTGTGTTAGTACAGTACCTCAATCCATGGAGTCTGTGCAGTCCGATGGTAGGGGAGCAAACCTGCCTCTCTTGTGGATGTTGCGGTTGTCAGCCGTGGAGGTGGAGGGTTGGGTCTTCTGTGGGGAACTGGAAGCAGACCAACGTCTTTGGCGTTGATCCTTCTGGCTGGAGTCAGGAGTAGAGAGATGTAAATTCTGAAGGAGAGAGCATAGATCAGCTTGTGATTTACATATATGTTTGCGACCTTTGTATGTAAATCTGAGGGAGAAGGGGAATCTTCATGAATAAGTTATGCGGTGCTGCTGCAAAATTTGAAGTTGGGGTTTCAGTGCCCTCCTCCTTGAGATTGTGGCCTGTGAAAGGTCCGCGAATAACTGATAGGTGTGCCCTTGAAATAGCAAAGTTTCCTTCTGGCGGGCAGCTTGGAGTAATTGCTCCTTGGTTCTGTAGTAATGTAGCTTAGCGACTATGTCGCGGGGGGGCCTTCCTCTTTCTTAGGGGCCAGGGTTCTATGGATCCGGTCCATTTCCAGGCGTTCAACGGGAATGGATGGCATTAGTTCCTGAAAGAGGGCTGTAATTGTGGATTGCAGATCCAGCACTGTTTCAGGAATCCCCCTTATTCGTATGTTTGAGCGTCTGGCTCGGTTTTCAAATTCCTCAAGCTGAAGTAGTAAAGTGTTATTTTCCTCTTTCAGTAAAGTCAGTTCTTCATTTTGGTTGTGTACAGTAGCTTCTATGGTATCTACTCTCTGCTCCAGCTCCTCTGTGCGGTGTCCCAACTCTCTGATCTCTCTAGTGAGGTAATCTGTGATTTCATCTGACGTTTGTTTAAAGGCCCTGTGGAGCATCCGCTCGAACTGTGCCATTAAATTGGGTTGTGACCCCTGAGGTTGTGAACAGAGTGGGGTAGCTAGTGTTTCACCCTCCGATTCCCCCTCATCCCTGTGCGGTACCTGTGGCCTCCTCGGGGATCGTTGTGTGAGGCCGCTTGAGCGGCGGGCTGTGTCCGCTGCCATCTTGGATGAGGCCTGCATCAGGGCTTCACGGATCGTTTTTGCCTTTACCATGTTCCATGGTCCGCCAAAGACCATCTCTCCGGTCGCCGAGTGGTCAGGGGGCTTCGGGTTGTGTGTGCGGGTGGATTTGGAAGCTTTAGACTGCAGTTAGCCGATATCTTCTCCCTGCGCGCGGAGCTCTCGTCTTATACGACTGGCATGGACGGCTTCGCGCATGCGCCCCCAAAAATGCATTTTTTTTACACAACGTTGTCCATTTATAAGGTATTTCCAACACATAGCATGTGCAAAGGAAAAATGACACCCCAAAATACATTCTGCTACTCCTCCTGAGTATGGCGATACCACATGTGTGAGACTTTTACACAGCCTGGCTACATACAGAGGCCCAACATGCAAGGGAGACCATCAGATGTTCTAAGGACACATAGCATTACAAATGCCAAGAATTACACCCCAAAATACATTCTGCTGAGTAAAGGGTAAACAAAAGATTACCTGTGGTTTTAGTATTGCAGCTGTCCACAGGAGGATAGCACTGGTCCAGGCAGCAAGCAGGGACTTGGTCAGCTACAGTGAACACAATTTTCCATGCAACCGACAGCGAATGCAATTGTCCAGGCAACAAGCAGGAAAACTGCCCATAGTAAAGGCAGGGATATTGTCCAAATACAGTCCAGGGTCAGTGCAGGCAGAGATATTGTCAACAGTGCCAAAATATTGGTTCTGGTAGTAGGACAGTGAATGCAATTGTCCAGGCAACAGGCAGGAATACTGTCCATAGTACAGGCAGGGATACTGTCCATATACAGTCCACGGTCAGTGCAGGCAGAGATATTGTCAACAGTGCCAAAATATTGGTCCTGGTAGTAGGACAGCGAACACAATTGTCTAGGAAACAGGCATGAATACTGTCCATAGTCAGTACAGGCAGCAGGCAAGGATACAGTCCAAGGTCAGTGCAGATAGAGATATTGTCAACAGTGCCATAATATTGGTCCTAGTAGCAGGCAGAAACATGGTCCATAGTCCAGGTAGCAGCAGAGGTGTGGTCAGTTCATCTGGCAGCCAGAGGCATGATGGCAATAAGTCCTACAGGCAGAAGGCAGAAGTAGGGCCTCAGTCAGGACAGAATGGGGACAGGGGTAGAGGCTTCTCCCGGAACATACAAAGGAAAAGCAGCTCCAGGTGAGAAATCAGTATATGGAAGGCTGTGTGCACGTCTGGTCCGTGAGCCAACAGCATACAATACATCAATGAAGGTTTTGACAGCACCACAGGAACTTCCAAACGAATTGCTTATGACTAAGCGGGTATAACTCCCGTGAAACGCATCAATCTATCTTGCCTTGATGTACTTCTTATGGACTGTTGAATCCTGTATGATGTTTTACTGAATAAACACAATTCGTTTGGAAGTTCCTGTGGTGCTGTCAAAACCTTCATTGATGTATTAGAGGCTTCTCCCACCCAATCTCTTTGAAGCCTCCGAGTCTCCAGACCCTAATCTGGGAGAGAGAAAACAAAAACAATGTTTTCTTCTTCCAGAAAGAAAAACATTCTGGAGCCCCTCACATATGTGAATGTGTTGTGAATCATCCCACTGCTCCAGTTGCAGGGTACAAGATCAGTCCAAGAGGCAGGTCAAACAGTCCCAGGTCAGTTCCAGATCAGGCAAAAGTATGTACAAAATCAGTAGGCAGAAGCGTGGTTGAATAATAGTCCAGGGTCAGTTCCAGATCAGGCAGAAGTATGTACAAAATCGGTAGGCAGAAGCATGGTCGCATAACAAGCCAGGGTCAGTTCCAGAGCAGGCAGTGGCATAAGGGGTGCGAATTGGAAAAAAGAACTGAGGAATCAATAATTGACTAGGGTGTGATAATGCCGGAAGCAGTCACCTATCCATAGACCTGGTTGGGAAGGGCACTGAGCACAATGATAAGTGGTGTCTCTTCTAACTCCTGTACTAGAGCACACCCAGCATTTTTTCTGGCATTTTTGATCTGGGAGGTATTTTATCGGGGAAATGTCGCTCGGAGAGTCTACTACACACATTGGATCTAATATTTTCTGGTGGGCCGTTGGGGTATAGAAGTGTGGTGATGATATCCTCCTGGTAGCCAAGGAATGGTTTGGGGTTTATGGTGGAATTGCAATATATGATATAGGTATTGTATATGGCCAAATGAAAAAAATAGAGGGCAACTTTTTTATACCAGCGGTATGTTCTTCTGGTAGGTAAATAGGGTCCCAACATTTGATCATTTAGATCGACTCCTCCCATGTACAAGTTGTAATCATGGATACAGATGGGTTTCTGTATTGGGCCATTTCTTCTGGAGATCTCGACCAATGAATTGTTGTGTATAGATGATAACATATACACATCCCTTTTGTCCCTCCACTTCACAGCCAGAATTTCCTCATTCCGTAGACTCGCCGTTTCTCCTTTTCCAAGCCTCATGTTGACGAGTCTCTGAGGAAAGCCTATCCGATTTTTTCTGGCTATGCCACAAGCTGGTGTACTCTTCCTGTAGAGGTTCCGGAAAAGGGGTAAATTGGTGTAAAAATTATCCACATACAGGTGGTAGCCTTTGTCCAGGAGTGGGTAGATTAGTTGCCAAACAATTTTACCGCTTGTACCTAAATATTCTGGGCAATTAGGGGGATTCAGCTGGGAGTCCTTCTCTTCGTATACTTTGAAGGCGTAAACATACTCCGTGGTTCAGTCGCACAATTTATATACCTTCACCCCATAGTGGGCCCTATTACTGGGCATATATTGTTTCACTCCCAGCCTGCCGCAAAATTTCACCAGGGATTCATCAATGCATATATGCTGAGCCGGGGTAAATAATTGGGGGAATATTTCTGAAAAATAATTGAGAATTGGGCGAATCTTATAAAGCCGGTCATAATTTGGGGCATTTCGGGGAGGGCACTGGGTATTGTCGTTAAAATGTAGAAATCTCATGATCATGAAAAATCTTGTCCTGGGCATTATTGATGAGAAGACGGGGTGGGTGGACCAGTAGGAGCGGAGTTCATTTTTGTTGTTAAGTCCCATGCAGAACATGAGGCCCAAAAAAGTTTTGAATTCTTCCACCGTTCCGTCTCTCCACTAAAAGGGACGGGAATAATATGAGGTTGGGTTAGCCTGGATGAATTGGTGTTCATATAGGTTGCACTGGGCCACAATGGATCGTAACATGTTCTCTGTAAAAAACAAATAAAAAAATGAATGGGAGAAAAATTTTCTGTGTCCACCTGGACTCCTGGCTAGGCAGTGAAAGGGGGAATCCTAGCTTCTCCTGAATTAGGAGGAAGCCACAAGGGGTGCTGGAGTGAGTAGGGAAGGCCGGCATGGGACCTAAGCCTTTGGGGCTGACATACAGCGGTGCTGGTGGATGGCACTGGGGTGCTGGTGGATAGCACCGTGGTGCTGGTGGATGGTACTGGGGTGCTGGTGGATGGTATTGCCTCCTCACCAACGCGCCTTCGTCTGGCGAGCGGACAATATTCCTCATCTGAGTCCAGCTCTGATACGCTACTTGGCACATGGCACTGATGACAGGTCAGGTGGCACTACACGTGGCACTAATGACAGGTCAGGTGTCATTGATGATAGGTCAGGTGGAACTTTATGACATGTGGCACTGATGACACTTAATGGCACTGACAAGTGGCACGGAAGATGTGTGGCACTGACACGTGGCACTGATGACAGGTCAGGTGGCACTGACACATGGCACTGATGACAGGTCAGGTGGCACTGACACATGGCACTGATGACAGATCAGGTGGCACTTTATGACACGTAGCACTGATGACACTTGATGGCACTGATAGGTGGCACTGATGATATGTGGCACTGACAGGTGGCAATGATTATATGTGGCACTGACAGCTGGCACTATGATGGGCAGTTTTTTGGCACAGTAATAACAAATCCAGCAATGTTCACTCACAGATCGCTCTCTCTCTCTCTCTCTCTCTCTCCTCACACAGCAGTGTCTGTTTACAAATGTTTACATTTGAGATCATCTCTGGTTGGACCAGCCGATCACATGGTAAACGGCCGCTGTGATTGGCCGTTTATCATGACCTGTGATTGGCTGTGTCCAAGGGACACAGCGATCACAGATATTCCCAGCTGCGTGCCCGCGATTGCGGGCTGGGAGCGCGCAAAGGGGCGGACGTCCACCAGGAAATTGAGATCCGCGCTATAGCCTTCTTTCGGCTATAGCGCGGATCTGAAGGGGTTAATGTCTATGGGACCCGAACTTGAAAAATAAAAACTACCCATTTTGAAGGCTCATATGCAAGTTATTGGCTATAAAAGGATATGAGGGCCCGGGTACTGCCCTGGATGACATGTATCAATGCAAAAAGTTTTTCTTAAAAAGATGATTTTTACGGGAGCAGTGATTTTAATGATGCTTAAAGTGAAACAATAAAAATGAAAAATTCCTTTAAATATAGTGCCTGGATGTATCTAAACTGGTGTATGCCACTAAGACAACCTCAGTCTAACCTACCTAAAGCCCCATGGAAATTAAATTCCTTCTGGCTCAAACTGTTTCCAGATACCATGACTCTTGCATGCATCCCACATTGCTGACTATTTCCGTATACACAATCATCTTCTGAGCTGGAATGCCTTTAAATGCTTCTCACGGGGCCTATTTATCTGCCAAAGTTAAAGAGGTGCAAAATGCCACCCAGAGACATGATTCCCACCTTACTCAAAGGGCTCAGGAGGCGGAGAGGAGATACCTCTCTGACCCCTCTACAATAAACCAGGAGGTGTGGTCGGAGGCTCAGAAAGTACTACAACAACGGAAAGTCTCTGCAGCAGAAAAAAAAACGCTTCTTTAGGAAGCAGGCCTACTATGAGGACGGTGAGAAGACTGGTTGTATGTTGGCTAAAATTGTTAATGAACAACAGAGGACAACCCTTATTTCTGCCCTGGCCTTGGTGGGTGGGACTTTGACATACTCTTCTGAGCTAATTATGGATGAACTGGTACGGTTTTATGAAGAGTTATACCAACCCAAAACCCAGATGTCCTTGCCCGCTCTTTGTAGTCATCTGAATCAGGTTGCTCTCCCGCAGCTCTCCTTGGCACACAAGAGGGACCTAGACTCCCTTCTTAAAGTGGAGGAGATTACAGCAGCTATAGCCTCTTTTTCCAACTGCAAGACCCCGGGTGAGGACGGCATTCCCATTGAGGTATACAAGCTCTACTCAGCTGAGCTGGCTCCACAGTCATTGACTGTATATAACGCAGCTCTAGCGAAGGGACGTTTGCTGGAGTCAATGACCAAGGCACATATTGTCTTACTCTTAAAACCACGGAAGACCCCTACAGATCCAAACTCATACAGACCCATATCTTTGTTACCTGTGGATATTAAAATTCTGGCAAAAATACTAGCCACCCGTCCGAATAAGTATATTTTCACAGTTATACATTCTGATAAATCGGGTTTCATGCCACTTAAGTCCAAAGCTATCAATATTAAAAGGGTCTACCTTTATATGGAACCGAGGCTGACAATGTGGGGCACCGCTTCTGTCATTGGATGCCAACAAGGCATTTGACAGCATAGAGTGGCCGTACCTCTGGCAGACTCTAAAGGCGTTTTGGCTTTGGGGAGGTTTTTGTCTCCTGAGTCCGGCTGCTCTATCACTCAGCAGTGGCCTCCATTAGAGAGGGTGTCAGGGTTTTGAGGTCTTTTACCCTGGGTAGGGGTACGAGACAGGGCTGCCCGCTCTGCCCCCTGCTCTTTGCGCTCGCCATTGAGCCCTTGGCAGCTATAATACGTGCAGACAAGCAGATAGTGGGTTTCCAATACGGGGAGTTGTGTGAGAAAATAACTCTTTATGCTGATGACATGTTGCTGTTCCTTGGGGACACTGACACTTCCCTTAGAAGGGTCATGGTGGTCATCTCCTCCTTTGGATCATATTCTGGTCTAACGATCAATTGGGCCAAATATTCCTTACTGCCCTTGGAGTAAGAGACCATCTTTATTCTCTTTTTGTCCCTTACCTGTGGTACAATCGTTTAAATATCTGGGGGTGGTTATCATTCCCACCATAATGGATGACTGTACACTTAATATTATAGCGCTTCTACAGTGGTTTCAGTCTAAGATTCCGATATGGAAAAGGTTGAGGCTATTGATGATTGGGAGAGCAAATCCCATAAAAATGATCCCTTTGCCTCAACTCCTTTATTTTCTCCATAACTCCCCCTGTGGTAATTCCTCTATATATTTTCAGACAAGCTAATACCATTTTTAAATCCTTGATATAGAAGGATAGGGTTCAATTAGAACAGCTCCAGCGACCCAAGGACCAGGGAGGGATCACACTGCCTAACCCGTGGCTATATTATTTAGAGGCACAATTGCATCACCTGGTCAGGGCACTCTCACTTGGGACTAATTCTACATCCCCATTGCCCCCATCTGCACTATCCATTATTCCACATGAAAACTCAGGACATACCGGGGGGCTTTGAATCCTCTTGTTTTAAAACCTCTAACAGGATGTACCCCACATACTCTCTGATCCAAAAAAATCTGGTTTAAAGCTTGGTCTATGCAGGGCGTTACAGGATTCACAGGCTATAGTCCACTATGGCACAATTCTATGTATGCGGAACTAGTGAACCTGCCATGTGCGGGGATGTGGACACGATGGGCTTCTTCTGTTTCAATGGAAGAGTGATAAAGGCCCTATGCATAAAGAATGGGTCTTGAGTATGGGACATACTCTTAAAAATTGATATTGCAGCATCGCGGCTGTCTGCACAGATTTTATAGGTTGTGGAAAGACTGGCTAGCAGTACCAAGTCTTAGACCAGTGGATTTAGTCATGAATAGAATATTGAGTTGATCCCTACCCTATAATGATCAGGGGGGTTGCTGGAATTATTCCCCAGTGTCTCTGACCAAGTAAGGGTGAACTCCTCAATAACTAACACCAAGTTGAATAACTTTGTAATGTTTTTCTGTATGTACCTTGTGAATGCCCATTGCTCGCTGATTATGGTGTGTTGTTTATGGCATGTAGACACTCTGAAACTTCCTCACTGTCATACATTTTGGCTGTGTTTGTTGTGTTTGCTTGTTTAAGCTTAGTAAACTTTATTCCTGATTTAAAAAAAACATATATAGTGTCTGGGGGGTCCCCTTAGTCTGCCTGTAAAGTGGCCCATCTGTACTATGTATAGAACCTGCTGCAGCAAAATTGACATTTATAAAGAAAAAAAAATGACATTTAAATTTCTGGCAATACAAGGCCATTGCAGGCAATACAAAAATGTTGAAAAAAATTGGCGTGGGGCTCCCCCCAATCCATCCCAGGCAGTGGCGGCTGGTGAAATTTTAGGATGGGGGGCGCAAGACCCTGTCCTTCCTTTTTGACCCCTCCCACTTCTCATAAGCCCCACCCCTTATAGTTTCAACCCATTGTGTCAGGAATATACAGCCAAGCATCACCAGATAGGGTATACAGCATCACAGATGGGGTATACAGCATCACCAGATAGGGGTATACAGAGTCACCAGATAGGGTATACAGTTACCAGATAGGGGTATACAGAGCCACCAGATAGGAGTATACAGAGTCACCAGATAGGAGTATACAGAGTCACCAGATAGGAGTATACAAAGCCACCAGATAGGAGTATACAGAGCCCCAGATAGGAGTATACAGAGCCACCAGATAGGAGTATACAGAGCCACCAGATTGGAGTATACAGAGCCCCAGATAGGAGTATACAGAGCCACCAGATAGGAGTATACAGAGCCACCAGATAGGAGTATACAGAGCCACCAGATAAGAGTATAAAGAGTCACCAGATAGCAGTATACAGAGCCCCAGATAGGGGTATACAGAGCCACCAGATAGGAGTATACAGAGCCTCAGATAGGAGTATACAGGGCCCTAGATAGGGGTATACAGAGCCACCAGATAGCAGTATACAGAGCCCCAGATAGCAGTATACAGAGTCCCAGATAGCAGTATACAGTCACCAGATAGAAGTATGCAGAGCCCCAGATAGGTGTATACAGAGCCACCAGATAGGGGTATACAGAGCCCCAGATAGCATGTATATAACCTGCTGCAGCAAAATTGACATTTATAAAGAAAAAAAAATGACATTTAAATTTCTGGCAATACAAGGCCATTGCAGGCAATACAAAAATGTTGAAAAAAATTGGCGTGGGCCCCCCCCCAATCCATCCCAGGCAGTGGCGGCTGGTGAAATTTTAGGATGGGGGGCGCAAGACCCTGTCCTTCCTTTTTGACCCCTCCCACTTCTCATAAGCCCCACCCCTTATAGTTTCAACCCATTGTGTCAGGAGTATACAGCCCAGCATCACCAGATAGGGTATACAGCATCACAGATGGGGTATACAGCATCACCAGATAGGGGTATACAGAGTCACCAGATAGGGTATACAGTTACCAGATAGGGGTATACAGAGCCACCAGATAGGAGTATACAGAGTCACCAGATAGGAGTATACAGAGCCACCAGATAGGAGTATACAAAGCCACCAGATAGGAGTATACAGAGCCCCAGATAGGAGTATACAGAGCCCCAGATAGGGGTATACAGAGCCACCAGATAGGAGTATACAGAGCCACCAGTTAGGAGTATACAGAGCCACCAGATAAGAGTATAAAGAGTCACCAGATAGCAGTATACAGAGCCCCAGATAGGGGTATACAGAGCCACCAGATAGGAGTATACAGAGCCTCAGATAGGAGTATACAGGGCCCTAGATAGGGGTATACAGAGCCACCAGATAGCAGTATACAGAGCCCCAGATAGCAGTATACAGAGTCCCAGATAGCAGTATACAGTCACCAGATAGAAGTATGCAGAGCCCCAGATAGGGGTATACAGAGCCACCAGATAGGGGTATACAGAGCCACCAGATAGGGGTATACAGAGCCCCAGAGGTGACATGATTAAGCGGTGTCGCGAAACATGTCGTCACGCTGACGGGACCACTATCCAGTACCTACATTGCAGACACCAAGAGCGAACGTACCGGTGAGAGCTCTTGCTGCGGCCCCTCCCTGCCTTGGTCTCTGCATACTAGTGAGGCAGACGTCACCTCCATTGCACAGCCCACACCATCTCCAGTGGCTCTGTGAGGACACTGTGGCTCGATCTCCTTCCGGATCACGCATCACCATAGCCCAGGGAAACCTCCGGTTCCACCAGGGAGGACTGTCAACCAGCCTGTATAGCAACGAGCATCCCGGCTCCTTCCCAAGCCTGCCATGGTTTTATATGTAAGTCTTCAATAAACTTTCTACTTTTTTATAGTAACCCAGGCTGGTCCTGTTTTTTACCAATTTCAACAAAGACAATATTGCTGTTTTTTACTTTGGTGTTAAAAACTGACAGTGGGCAACACTGCACACAAGCGCCCTTGGGTTCAAATTTCCTTTTACAGAGCCCCAGATAGCAGTATACACTTGCAGAGCCCCAGATAGGAGTATACAGTCACCAGATAGCAGTATACCGAGCCCCAGATACCAGTATACATCGACACCAGATAGGAGTATACAGAGCACCAGATAGGCGTATACAGAGCCACCAGATAGCAGTATACAGAGCCCCAGATAGCAGTATACAGAGTCACCAGATAGCAGCATACACTAACAGAGCCCCAGATAGGAGTATACAGAGCCCCAGATAGTGGCATACAGAGCACCAGATAGCAGTATACAGAGCCCCAGATAGAAGTATACAGAGCCCCAGATAGGAGTATACAGAGCCCTAGATAGGGGTATACAGAGCACCAGAGAGCAGTATACAGAGCCCCAGATAGGAGTATACAGAGCCCCAGATAGGGGTATACAGAGCCCCAGATAGGAGTATACAGAGCCCCAGATAGGAGTATACAGAGCCTCAGATAGGGGTATACAGAGCCCGAGACATATGACGATAGACCACGAGACATACGGTGATAGACCCCGAGACATATGAGGATAGACCCCGAGACAATCACATACGACGATAGACCACTGAGACATATGACGATAGACCCCGAGACATATGACGATAGACCACCGAGACATATGCGGATAGACCACGAGACATATGA
>BLSH010213347.1:780414-791925 GCA_018402905.1 Glandirana rugosa | reverse complement strand
TGACAGCTAGGGAGGGGGGGCGGGGGGTGGTCACTTCATATATATGTTTTATATTTACAGTAAAAACAGAAAGAAAAAATAGAAATAAGACATTCATTAACAATCCTGTAGAAACATTGCTTCAGCACTGGACAGCTCAGCAAATACTGCAGTGTAGTGCTCATTTGAAGCTCGGTACTTCCTACACTTATCAGTGAGCCTCCCATGAAAATTTCCCTTTCCAAATACATAAAATATTGGTAACATTATAAACAAATTGCATAAATATACAAAACATAAAAACAAAGTAGTAGAAATATTAGTGGAAAGATCAAAGCGAAAAAAACCTACACATCCTAAAAATAACAATAAGGCATATAGCACTTAAAGCTAAACAGGCTACATTCAAGAAAAATTAAACAATATGTAAAATGTTATGAATGGACATACTGTAGATCATTTCTGGAGATATCTCCCTTAAAGTGACACCAAACTCATTTTTTACATCAATTCTTCTAAAATATCAAGTATACCATGGCTGTTTTCTTTCTGACAACAGCAGAAAAAAAAGTTGTAGAGAAGAAACAAAGGAAGAGAGAGACAGAAGGTTCATTCTACTTATATTTAAACATACTACGTTTAATTTTATTAAAAAATGTGAGTTTAGCTTCACTTTAAGGTACCATAGCAAAGGTACTGTAAATGGTAATATTACCTCTGAATGAGTCCCAGGTTGAGGCTGAAACTGGAATAGACTGACAAGTCCTCTTTTTAAATCCAACGCATGATTGTTGTTTTCACCTGTGCTGTACAAGCTAATCACCTGAAAATTATTATGTAACATTACTTCCGTACATTTATATTATCATGCAGAAATTCAAAATGACTCTAAAATGTAAAATGGACTATTAATCTGTTTAACCAATTAAGGACCGCGCCTCTTTCTGAGATTTGGTGTTTATAAGTTAAAATAATTTTTTTTTGCTAGAAAATTACTTAGAACCCCCAAACATTGTATTTTTTTTCTGACATCCTAGAGAATAAAATGGCAGTCGTTGCAACACTTTAAGTCACACCGTATTTGCGCAGCGGTCTTAAAAGTGCAATGTTTTTGGGAAAAAAATATTTTTTTTAAATTAAAAAATAAGACAGCAGTAAAGTTAACCCAATTGTTTTCTGTATTGTGAAAGATAATGTTACGCTGAGTAAATTGATACCCAACATGTCATGCTTCAAAATTGCGCCCGCTCATGGCATGGTGACAATCATTGGCACTTAAAAATCTCCATAGGCAAAGTTTAAAAATGTCTACAGGTAACCAGTTTTGAGTTACAGAGGAGGTCTAGTGCTAGAAGTATTGCTCTCGCTCTAACGATCACGGCTATACCTCACATGTGTGGTTTGAACACCGTTTTCATATGCGGTCGCAACTTACGTATGCATTCGCTTCTGCACGCAAGCTCGGCAGGACGCGGCACTTTAATTTTTTTTTTCTTATTTATTTTACTTTTTATTTTTTATTTTTACACTGTCTTTTTAAGAAAAACATTTTGGGTCACTGTTATTCCTATTACAAGGAATGTAAACATTCCTTGTAATAGAAAAAAAGTATGACAGGATCTCTTAAATGTGAGATCTGGGGTCAAAAAGACCTCAGATCTCACATTTACACTAAAATGCAATAAAAAAAAATGTCACTTGAAAAAAAATATCCCCTTTAGGAGCATTGGGCGGAAGTGACGTTTGACGTAACGCGAGTTACTGTGAGTTACGTGTGCAGATCTACAGTGGAGTATTGAAGTGAAGTGTTGCTATAGGAGACAGCTGTTGCTATGAAAATACAGATTTCTGCATTCCGCTTGAAGACCCTTTTTCCGTATCGCTGTCAGCCTATTTCTATTTTTGTCTGCGGAGTCTGCCTGTTTGCAAATTGCATTTGCCTAAGGGTGTCCTGGCCCTAACCCTCTCTCCCCCAGGTCTCGTTGTTCATTTCAAAAGTGACTGGCGCCCAATCATTCCATCTTGCACTACACCCACCATGCCTAGTAACCTGCACCCTGAGGAGGAATGTAAGCTGCCCCTGACTCTGGAGGTCACCATGAGGTCTCCATAGGACGGCAGCATCGCTACATATATGTTGATTCCCCATCTGTGATCGTGGATCCCCAGGGTTCTGTGCTCTTGCATTTAAATCATTCTTCCAATATAGAACCCTTCACTGGTCTTGGGTAAATAAGTTGTTCAGGACGTACATTTAGTTACAGGGGTGTAAAGGAATGATTTTCATGGTTGGGTCCACTATCCTACAATGAAGAGTAAACACCTTGGTGGAGTTTTTTTTGAATTTAGAAGTGAGGACATATATGCACCTTCTGTTTTAAAAATGAAGGGTTCATTTACAGCAGATGCTGTCCAAAGCATTTTTAACCTCTTGCTTACTGGGCACTTAAACCCCCCTCCTGCCCAGACCAATTTTCGGCTTTCAGCGCTGTCGCATTTTGAATGACAATTGCGCAGTCGTGCAACATTATACCCAAACAATATTTTTATGATTTTTTTTCCCACAAATAGAGCTTTCTTTTGGTGGTATTTGATCATCTCTGTGTTTTTTCTTTTTTGTGCTATAAACAAATAGCGACAATTTTGAAAAAAGAACAATATTTTTAACTTTTTGCTATAATACAAATCCAAAAAAAAACATTATTCATCGGATTTGGCCGATATATATTCTTCTACATATTTTTGGTAACAATCGGCGTATATTGATTGGTTTGCGCAAAAGTGATCGTGTCTACAAACTATGGGAATTGATTTATGGCGTTTTTATTATTTATTTTTTTTTTTTACTAGTAATGGCGGCGATCTGTGATTTTTATCGGGGCTGTGATATTGGGTTGGACATGTCGGACATTTTTGATACTTTTTTGGCACCAATGACATTTATACAGCGATTAGAAATTGAAATATCCACTGATTACTGTATAAATGTCATTGGCAGTGAAGGGGTTAACACTAGGGGGGCAGTGAAGGGGTTAACTGTGTTCCCTCATTGTGTTCTAACTGTATGTGGGCTGGACTGGCCGTGACATAACAGATCTCACTGATCCCGATCACAGGGATCAGTAGATCTGTTATGCCCCCCTTCACAGAATGGAGAACAGCCATGTTTACATCGGCAGTTCCCCGTTCTGCAGCTCTGACAGGCGATCGTGGGTCACGAGCAGACATCGAGTCCGCCCGACCCGCGGGCACAGGGACACAGGCACACAGCGTGCAGCGGCCGCGCGCGCCACCGCCACCTGTGATTGCGCGCTGGGAGCGTGCAAAGGGGGCATCGTCCAGGAAATTCAGATCCGCGCTAGAGCCGTAGTATGGCAATAGCGCGGATCTGGTGTGGTTAAACATGGTTCAAATGCATGAGCAAGAAAAATGAATGTATTTCAGTTAGCCTAGTTTACACCACTGGAGCGCTTTCATGCTAGTTTTAAAAAAAATAAAGTACAGCATGCTGCATTTTTTTGCACATAAATGTACCGGAACACATGTGACCACAAATGCTTGCACTTACAACTCTGTAAAAAAAAAAAAAACATAAATAATGGCTAAAAAATGCACTATAAACAGGCAACGCACTGAAAACACACCATGAACGCATTACAATTGCCTGTAAATGCATGTGCGGTACTGCAAAGTGAATGTGGGAAATGTGGTGTAAACGAGCCCTTGGAAAGCTCTTGCGTACTGTAAATTTCCAAAGAAGCTTGGTTTACAGACAGCAAGATCCTTCTCAGATAGGTGTGCAGCTGCCATCTAGTGATCAAATAAACTTTACTCATCTTTTGTGGATTTTGTAAAGGGCTGCAGAAATCTTTATAGAATAAATAAGGGCACACAAATGTTGTTTTTTCTTTTGATGGAGTGGCGAGGGATTAGAACACCTGTCAGGTTTTTATAGAGGTCTGTATTCTCAGTGGGCACTGATATTGAACATTCTATATTCACCTTTCAGTGCCCTAATGCACATTTTAGTTTGGCAATACAACCTTCTAGAACCTTGTTCTTTTTTAAGGCTTTGGTCCTGCCGCACTCTCTCTCTCTCTATTTCTCCCTACCAGTGAAGTAAAGTATGGGCAATATATTGTATACAAGTCAAAGTGTGCCCGTTCTGGGCACAGGAGGAATCAGGATGATGAACACAACCTGCTGTGCTGTGACTCAGAGGAGGGAGAGCAGATCAGTGGTGAAGAAAAGGAGTATTGTAGTTCTATGTCTGTTCACTGAGCAGAGGAAATGTGCCTATTATTGTGATTTTAATATAACAATACAATATACCATTAATATGGAATTATATGGTAAGTACTATGTAACCGATAACAATAAGTAAATGAAAGGGTATATATGCTGGTTTTAACCCTTCAAATGTCTACTGTTTTTTTTATACATATATCACTGAGCAGCAAATGATCACACCTGTGATGCATTTCAGTTATCCTGCAAACCTGGCCTGTTAGTGGGTCCTGAGGACAGGAGTTAAGAACCACTGGCCTAGATCGATACATGTATTGGCTTTCATCAATCTGTTTCCCGTCAACATTTTTTTCTTATCATCCAATATCATGAAATTTTTTATATTACACAAACTTTAACATTTTATGCTATCAGGTTATACAGAATGACAAATACCCCATTTATCTTTTTTTTTTTTCTCTATTATCCATGATTACATCATATGAATTTACAAAAGGTCTCATCAGACCACGTGGATGTATAGCTTCCGTTTTTTTTTCTACATGGTATTAGGCTTGAACTCCCATTCACTTCATTGTCTGACAATTTATATGAACGAAAAGTGTTCTGCCTTTGAATACACAAATTTATACATCTTTTTATTTGAAAATGTTGTGGTATAAGGCTGTATATATGTATCATTGATTGTCTTTACATTTGTCCTTACTTCTGTTTTTGTTATTGTTTTTTAAGATTTTATTAGTAGAAATTGGTGTGGCCACAATCGATTGTAATCTTGCAGTGTGTGGCAGCCGATAGTTTCTTTCATATGACTGCAGGTGTTTCTGCTCACTAATTGATATGGCCACTTAGCGGGTCTGCATTATGGCTGATTGTTGTGAGTTTGTTTGTACACTTCTCACATCCCCACATATATGGGAGTTCTTTGGCTATGAGACCCAGGCTATGATTAAGCACCCTGCTCTCATGGTGTGAAACGCGTAAGCCAAGCTACCTTGATCATCCATATTCCTGTATGTTGTTGACTTTTTTAGATTTTATGGAAATTTCAATAAAGGCGTTAAATGGAGTACGGCTGTCCAGCAAATTTTTCCTACACTCATCGTATATGTATACGTTGTAAGACAAAAAGTATAAGGGAATATTTTAGCTTATGAAAAATGGTATCAAAGATTACATAAGCATGTAAACATTGTGAATTCAAAAAGAGTACATTCAGTGTAACAGATTTAATGCAATGTGAAATAATGATAGATTTCTGAAATTATGGAAAAGAATCATGAAAAAAAACTGGCTTATTAATTATAGGCGGTATGTTATATTGCATAGTTTCTGTTGAATCCTTCTCAGGATGATGTAGGCCAATGTACAGAGTGTGTGGGTTAAAGAGGGATAACACATGGTAATGGATCCCATTTTAAGAATGATAGGGAACTGGGGTGAAGGGAAGAGACATTGGAGGATGGGGGGTTTAGGGTTGAGAAGAGAGTTAGAAGCTGTGGAAGTTAGAGGAGGGATGGGACACGCGCTGCTATCTAAGATAGATAAACTATAGTTTTAGATATGTTTGCTAGATGCTTAAAGAGGAATTGCAGTCTGCTCACATAATTTGTAATAAAAACATCTTTGCCATTCTAAAGCTTCCCTCCAACCACTTTGCATATTATTTTATATATACTGTGATTCTGTACTTGCCAAATATGCTGCAGAAATCTCCCTCCACTGAGTTTGGCTGCAGCCAATTTAACTCTGGGCAGTTGAAGCTGCTGCCTGTTCACTTCCTGGATTTACACAGACACACAGAGGCACACCTCCAGCTCTGCAGCTCCTATTGGTCCTCTTATGACTCGCCCCCCTCCCTTCCTGGCAAACTCTCAGGAGAGTGAGAGAGAGAGCTGTGCATAATGTCAAATGCAGAGGCATTTTTCCAGCTAAGAAACAGGAAGTGGGCTGTATAAGGTATTTACTGGCAGAAGAAAAAAAAATTTTACTATCCAAAGTTAAAACAACAAGGGCAGAAGATTTAATAGATGGAAAGATGAAAACATAACTGAAGTTCCGCTTTAAGTGGATAGAGAGAAGGGGGGCTGACATCATATCAAAAACTTGAGGTTAGGAAAGATTATCGAAGAAGTGGGTGTATTGACTCTCCATCTCTCAAGTAGCTAGATCAGGATATTATAATAGTCAATTAAGCTCTGAATGTATAGGTAAGGTTATTGGGTTAAGGATTCTTGAAATTGGAGCCAACAAGCCCAGGTGTGGGTGAATTTGGAATGCTTGTCTTTTGCTATGCTTATCAGCTATTCCATATCTGCCATTTGGTGTACATAACGGTACCAATCTGTGAGTGTTGATGTCATAGAGGTCCTCCATTTTGAGGGAATGCAGCACCTTGCAGCATTCACAAGGTGTAGGGCTAAAGATCAATGGTATGTGGATTTTGGGAGAGATGAGTGATGAGGTAGATATGGTGCAGTAGTGAAGTCAAGGGTGTATTTGGTGATCTTTGTTATTGTTTCATGACTTCTTTCCAAAAAAGTTGGATTTTGGGGCAGGATCACCAAATTTATAGCAGCTTTCCAGGGTCTGATCCACATCTCCAGCATAAATGGGAATTTGTGGGTGAGAATTTGTGAAGTTGGGTGGGAATTCAATACCATTCTGTTTGTATTTTGTAGACCGTTTCTTGTGCATTTACATTTATTGAGCCTTTATGGGTGTTTATCAATATTTTTTCCCATTCTTTGTCATTGAGGGAGAAGTCTAGGATTTTTTTCCCATTTTTGGCCAAATCTACTGGTCTTGGACGCTGTGGAGTGTTTCTAGAGCAGAGCGCTTCAAAAGGAGTATAGTCCCGGGACCAGTTTGAAGAAGTGTGCGGATATCTGAAAAAATATATTTGCTGTACGTAAGTCCAAAAAGGAAAACATCAGTTGCGTGGTTTAGTTTGTATGTCTTCATAAGAAAGAAAGGTGCCCCTTTGGAAGAAGTGTTCTGCTCGTGACCTTACTTCTGTAAGAAAGTGGGGTGAGAAGCCAAGTTTGAATTCTGGGTTGTATCTCAGAGGTGTAAGTGGTCCAAGAAAAGAGGTTAAATTTGACTTTTTACACATTAAGTAAAAGCAGTGAAGAGATGGGCCTACACTATGGTGTTCTTTGAGTTCTCTGGGTGTGTGTCTTGATGTAAGCCAAGGGATCACTTGGAGTGGTATCGGTGAACCTGCTTCTTCTAATTCGACCCAAGCTTTTGTTTTCTTATATAGGTTCCAATCTGCTATTCTTTATAAATGATATGCTAAATAGTATTTGTGTATGTCAGGTAGACCTATACCACCTTTTAGCTTAGGTAATGTTAGTAGTTCATAACTGATTCTGGGGTGTTTATGCCCCAATATAAAGAGAGTACAGGCCTTTTTGTAAGTCGAAAAGAATGTTTGGGGAGTTTAATGAGGATTGTTTGTAGTGTATAGAGAATACGGGGGAGTATATTCATTTTTACCATAGCAGCCCTACCCAACCAAGAGTACATACCCTTATGCCAAGTTTTGAGGTCACTTTGAATATCTTTCAGATTGGGCAGATAATTCAGGCCGAATATATTGTTCAAGTTTCTAGGAAGTTGTATCCCAAGATACGTAATGGAATTCGGTTGCCATGCGAAGGGAAATTTAGATTTGCCGTCGGCCACAGTGGAAGAAGGTAATGAAATATTTAGGGTGAAGGATTTGGAAAAGTTCATTTGTAACTTGGACAGAACTTTGTAATGTGCAATGTCAGTGAGTAAATTGGGAATAGTAAGGTATAGTTCAGAGAGAAAAAGTGAAATATTGTGCGCAAACGCCTCTACTTTGTGTGTTTGACCTAGGACGTTGATCCCTTTAATACTAGTATTGAATCTGAGACGTTGTAGGGTTAAGACGAATAACAGCAGGAAAGAGGGCATCCTAGTCTGGTACCAATATAGATGGGGAAGGCATTTGACAGGTGACCATTCACACAACTTTAGCGGTTGGGGTTGAATAGAGAGCAAAGATAAAGTTAAGCATTTTTTGACCCAATGCAATTTTTTCCAAAACCACTTTCATGAAATCCCAGGCCACTCTGTCGAATGCCTTCTCCAGGGACAGAAAGAATCCTTTTTGGTTATTTTTGGTTAGCCAGTGGTGTAAGTTTATTGCTTTTAGGGTGTTATTTCTGGCTTATGTACCTGGGATAAAGCCAACTTGATCTGTGGTGACTAAAGATGTCATGTGTTTAGTTAAGCGATTTGCCAGAATTCTTGCATATAGCTTGAGGTCCACATTGAGTAGTGAGATCAGCCTATAGTTACTGACCTGAGTCGAGTCTTTTCCTTCCTTCTGGATTACTGAGATGTGTGCCTCAAGCAGGCCATTTAGACCATTTGGTTTGGAAGCTAGGGGGTGGAATGCTGATAGAAACGTGCTAGCTAGGACCTCAGTGAAAGTTTTGTACAATGGTGAGGATAAACCGTCAGGGCCTGGGCTTTTCCCTGATTTTAATTGTTTCAGCGCAAGGAGATTGGTCGGCCTAGTTGACTTGAATCCATCTTAGAAAGTGGTTTAGGGCAAAAGTGTGTCAGAAAATTAGTGATAAGTGTCTGTTTGATCATTTAGAGAGGTCACATCTGGGTTGAGGTTATAAAGTCTTGAAAGTCTAATAATATTATACAAATTGGGACGCAATGTCTTCTGTAGAGGATAAGAGGCGACCATCTGAAGTTTTAATGTGGTGAATAGTGGTGGAGGTGCATTTAGCTTGAAGTGCCCTCGCTAGCAGCTTTCCACTTTTGTGCCCCTGTTCATAGAACAGTTTTTTAGTGAGAATATATTTACGTTTAATAGATCGTTCAAGCTGTTCTAGGAGCTCTTTCTTGTCAGAAGTAATTCTTGAAGAGTCTGAACCACCTGTGACTGTTTATGGACTGTTTCTAGAACCCTAATGCGTGTCGTTAGTGTGTTAATCTGTGTTTGCCTCTATTTATTTATATGTATCTTATACATTTTATAACAGCATTATAGCGTTTTCACCAATGGGGAAAAAGAACAAGGTTTAGAAAGTGCTAGTGTTAGTATACTGTAAACTTTGAATATATACAGTATATAATAGAGGAAGGACTGCTCCTCTAGTAATTTGGCACCTAAAGGAATTCCTCCATGACTCCCTTGTTGTGTTATCATGCCACCCTCATTTAGGGCTATCGTACCTCTTCTGTTTATTAGTTCCTTTTCTTTCCATGTGTTATAATAGACTCTTGAACCCGACAGTCACCTGGGCCTCCTGTATGTAGGTGGTGCGCGGCGGCAATAAGTCTCAGTGCGATAAAAGAACTTGTATTGAAATAATGCAAAGACAGTTCACAACTAAACCAGTAGGAAGTCAGCTTAAACGGGAACACTCACAGGTCCAAAACTGTGTAGAGAGCAAGTTGCAGCCAAACTGACAGTGCCTGTTGAGAGGGGCAGAATGCGGTCTGGCCATCTTGTGCCCAAACAGGAAGCTGCCCATAGAAGTTGAAAGCCCTACGCTTTCATTCCTTATCAGGAAACCTTCCCTGCCACCAGAGGCGTTGCTAGGGGGTGGCTATTGGGGCCCCGAATCTGGGGGCCATAGCCCCGAGTCTCTCAGGCAGGGGTCCCCAACCACAGGGCCATGGCCCACTACCGGGCCATGAGTGCGACGGGCAGGCAGCATGGGAGAGCCGGAGAGCGGCCAGGCAGCACAGGAGAGCCAGACGGGAGGCAAGCAAGACAGCAAAGAGATGTCATCATCTCTCACCGCCCATCCTGCATCACCGCTGTTCCGCCCTCACTGTGCAGCCGTGGGCAGCAGAGAGATTACATCATCTCTCACTGCCCGCAGTTCACGCTCTCTCTATGGTGACCCTGGTGTAAGGGGAGGCTTTCTGGGGACTCTGAGGTAAAGAGGGGCTCACTGGGAGCCCTGATGTAAGTGGGGGGCTCTCTGGGGACCCTGATGTAAGGGGGCCTCTCTGGGGACCCTGATGTAAGCGGGGGGCTCTTTGGGGACCCTAATCAAGGGGAGGCTCTCTGGGACCTCTGATGTAAGGGGGGCTCTATGGGGATTCTGATGCAAGGGGAGGCTCTCTGGGGAACCTAATGTAAGGAAGGGCTCTCTGGGGACCCTGATATAAGGGGGAGGGTCTCTGGGGACCCAGATGTAAGGGGGAGGTTTTCTGGGGACTTTGATATAAGGGGGCTCTCTGGGGACCCTGATGTACGGAGGGGGCTCTCTATGGACCCTGATGTAAGGGGGAGGCTTTCTGGGGGCCCTGATGTAATGGAGGGGCTCACTGGGGACCCTGATATAAGGGGGAGGCTCTCTGGGGACCCTGATGTAAGGGGGAGGCTTCCTGGGGATCCTGATGTAAGGGGAAGGCTTTCTGGTGACTCTGATGTAAGGGGGCTCTCTGGGGACTCTGATGTAAGGGGGAGGCTTTCTGGGGACTCTGATGTAAGGGGGCTCTCTGGGGACCCTAATGTAAGTAGTGGGGGTTCTCTGGGGATCCTGATGTAATGATAATATATATATATATATATATATACTGCATTATACATGTGTACGCTCCGCCCAAGCGTATGAATTTATTTACTTCGCTGCTATGGGCTCTAGCCCCAGATCTTTTATAGACGTAGCAACGCCCATGCATGCCACTAGTTCTGTCCATAAGAGGCGGGTAACTTGCCCCTACTCTAAGTATTCACAAAAATGCAAGCCAAGCCTGGGAGCCAGAGACTTAAATAGGCTCTGCCTAACCCAAGATGTCTGCTAGAGTCACATGGGGTGGCAGCATCCAACTGGATAGCTTTCCCAGTGACCCAGGAATCCATAGGACCACTATGTTCCTCTTGACTTCCTCTCCAACTGCAGGGCTGCTGTGGAAGAGTGCCACCACCTGCAGTGGAGAAAGTAGATTGCACCTGCCTACATATTGGCCACCCACTGAGCCCCTGTCTAAAGAAGGCCCCTGTCACAGGAGTTAGGACCCTGACAAGGGACTTTGGCCCCTGTAGACCAGTGGGATTCGATTCTCGGGACACTGGAGTTATAGGACTTGATGGAGTCACCCACCGGTTATACATCCGTCCACGTTAGATGAAAGAGGTGACGTCCACCACCGTGAGAAGGTGTCGTCGGGACGTCAACCTCTCCTTCAGTTCTCCTTGTATCACCAGGATACCTAAGGACCCAGTGACCCTTTCGATAGGTCAACCTACGACGGTGGGGTACACTGAGATCGTCT
>BLSH010213347.1:762690-775550 GCA_018402905.1 Glandirana rugosa | reverse complement strand
CCATTTTTTAAATTTGATTTTAATTTATTTTCCCTCTCCCCATTTTTTGTAGGGCACTTGCCCTAGTTTGAAGATGATTTTAGAACAGTTATATGGCTTCTACCGTTAATTAATACTTTTCAGACACAGTTTGAAGATGATCCACATTCACCTCCATTTTTGCATTTTTTAAGTTTTTATTTTTTTAAAAATATTTAAAGTTATTTCCCTGTCCCCATTTTTTTGTAGGGCACTTGCCCTACCCTTACCCCCATTTTACTTCCTTTTGCAGCCCTCTGGGGCTTTCCAGGACTTTGCTACAGCCATTTTTGTGCCTAAAAGTTCGGGTCCCCATTGATTTCAATGGGGTTCGTTGTCCGTGCGATCGTTCGGGTTCCGTCCGGACCCGGACCCGGACCCGGACTTTGTCCCGAAGTTCGGACGGACCAGCAGAACCCGAACTTCCAGGTGTTCGCTCAACTCTAGTAGTAAACCTTCCTATCATTTTCAGCCAAGGAAGCTGCCACCTTGGCCTCTGTTTAATCTACAACTGTCGTGATGCTGCACATGTGATCAGCTATGACACCAGCCATTGGATGGTTTGACAGTTTGGTTTAGAGCACATCCAATGGGAGTGTTACATTTTAAACTGTTAAATGGATGGGTTTACTTCCGCTTTAAGAATTTGGAAAAGACTTGTGCTCATAATTGTGTTGTACAACTTCTCAAGTAATTATCAATAAATCCATACTAAACAAGTTAGGGGCTGACCACCACTTTACTAGCAATATAGAATGACCAAAATCATAACATTACTAGAAGCTCCCATCACTTTATTATTATTAGATTCAGGAAATTTCCACCACTAGATCTCTACTGTAGAAAGGAATTCAGCAATGCTATATCACCAGGAGTCAGTTAATGATCATTACAACATCCAGTGATGCATATTTAAAATTCGGCCCGAGGAGATACACAACAAGCACACCAGGAGCTGGGACGCTCGTCGGGAGGGAGAGAGAGACGAGGATCAGCAAACGGTAGATGCTAATGGAACTTGTACAGTGTGACATTTTAAGATTTGATGTAAGCACATTTTGGTATTTGTATTGAATAAATTGTTCAAAGAGATACACTATGAGGAATCTTTTTTCCATTTAATTACTTATACCGAGTGGCCCTGGAAGGAGAGGATCGCAGGTGTGAGAGGCTAGGCTGAGGCTGATTAATTAACAGGCGATCTTTATACAACTATCTGGTAAGCCTCCAGTGTGACCACCTGCATGTGGATTTTCTTAAGTGGTGGTGGAAGTTGAATCAAAGAGTGTTTCATTGCACCTATGGAGGAGGATTAAGACTATGGACACTATATTTTTTCTGACACCTACTTCTTATCTTTTATGATTGCATACCAAATGGACATTGGCACTTTATGAAGTTTGGAGTTGGCACTGGCACCATATATTTTGTAGTTTGCACCGGCACTTTATTTATGAGTGTTTGCACGTTAACCTTTTGCACATGATTAATAATGATTTCATTTTAGCGCGGCTTTCTACTATGTTTTATATAGTGAATTTTGGTCATATTTAAAATTCACCTAATTTTAGAATGCAAAAATAAATTATAAAAGAGAGCACCAATAAGACCCATCACCACTTCACAATGTACCTTCCCAGCATGCCAGTGGAACAGAAAGGGTAACATCAAGCCTTTGGTGTTCACAGCTTCATTTGGGTGTTGAGCAGTTGTGTCCTCCTTTCTGTTAGGAATCGATTTTTTCTTATTTATGTAAGTAAAATTGTTGAACTAAAAGTGAAAAAAATGCTGGAAGTTACTTTACAAACCAGTCTTGTATGTGAGACAATATGACCTGTAATACATTTTTTTAAAAGAGTGTTGTTACAACATCTCCTTGCCAAAAGCTGCCATTGTTCATTGGTGCACATTAATGCACAGTGTATTTCAGAAACCATTATCTAAGATTACTGCTTATTTCTGTCCTAGAGACATTACTAACACTGTTTCTTATGAATTGGTAGCATTTTCCAGAATGAAAGGCTTAGCGGACAGAAAGAGGTCAGCCCGAAGCTTGTCAATAAATGCCTCAATCTAGACACATGACTGTTTTCTGTAATCGTCTGCCTAGCAGAGACGAGAAAGGAAATTATTTTTGCTAGCTGACATATGGCAGTTGTGACTGTAAGGATTTTTCTGTAATGATAACACTTTAAAAGAAATGTGCAGCGGATGTGTACATCTATTACATTTTGGACCTGGGCCTTTCCTAAGCTAAATGGTGGTGCCCTCTATTATCTTAATGGTCTTACAACAGATCTAAAGCAAGGTGGCAATGACCATCCGCAATGATCATGAGTGGGTCAACTTGCCATTTTGGCTAATCGAGAATACATGATTCAAGCCCAACTGCAAAGGTTGATAGCTCCTTTTGTCTAGGGCAAAGGAGAAACAGTTTTACTTACTTGATTCCCCCGCTTTCTCAGCAGATGATGCTCCCCCACACTTCGGTGGTGGACTGTCCCTCTGCATCCTCACATCCATTGCAGAGCTAGGGACCCTGCCTTGGTCTTGATGATGTCAAGACCCTAGACCAGGGATTTCCAAACTACGGCCCTCCGGCTGTTGCAGAACTACACGTCCCATGAAGCATTGTAAATCTCTGACATTCACAGACATGACTAGGCATGATGGGAATTGGAGTTCCTGAACAACTGGAGGGCCATAGTTTGGAGACCCCTGCCCTAGACTGATGGATCGAGCAGGGACCAGTCTAGCTGCGGGAAGGAGCAGGGGTTCATGTAAGTAAATCTTCTTTTTATTGTTCCCCTAGGTCAAAACAAGCAATTAAGCTTTGTAGTGTGGGCACAGCCCCACTGCTAGGGATCATTTTTCACTTGCCCTGAGTTGGGCTTTAATGGATCACTGGCACCAATAGAAACATCTGTAATCTGTATGATAATGTAAAAAAATGTTAAATACTGCATCTATGGTTGAATGGTCAGTTAGTTTAGTTGGTTTGTCGGAGGCAAGGCCCAGTAGTATGAGTGTACCTTAAAGTGATTCTAAAGGCTGAAGGTTTTTTACCTTCAGGTATTCTATGCATGAAGATAAAAAAAAAACCTTCAGTGTGCAGCTCCCCTCGCACTGAACAGGAGGGAAGGAACCAGGTAGAGGAGGATCCGGCTACTCTGTGCAAATCCACTGCAACAGAACAGGTAAGTATAACATGTTTATTATTTTTATAGGGGAAAAAACAAGACTTTACAATCACTTTTAGCATCATTAAAATGACTGCTCTTGTAAAAACAATCTTTTTTTTTTTTTTTTAAAGGGCAGTACCGGGGTCCCCATACCCTTTTTATGGCCAATAATTTGCATATAAGCCTTCAAAATGGGGACTA
Source organism: Glandirana rugosa (assembly GCA_018402905.1). Lineage (NCBI taxonomy): Eukaryota > Metazoa > Chordata > Amphibia > Anura > Ranidae > Glandirana > Glandirana rugosa. The sequence goes on along the minus strand of BLSH010213347.1, from coordinate 772,149 downwards.
GTGAATTTAAAGAGGAAGTAAACCCAGATGGGGTTTACTTCCTCTACAGTCCCCTGTAAATTAGAAGCACAATGGGCTACTATGCATACCACTTACCTGCAAACGTAGCCAGCGATGTCCAGCGCTGTCCCCTGTGGCCGTGTCCATCTTCAGCCCCTCTTGCTTCCGAGGCCACGACTCCGGCGCTGTGACTGGCCGGAGTCGTGTGACAGTCACGGAACAGGGTCAGTGGAGAAAAGGCACGGAGGCCGTGCGAATGTGCCGAAATGACATCGGCACATGCAAAACACTGCATATCTCCTGAACCATGCAGGTTTGGGAGATATGCACGATACCTACAGGTAAGCCTTATTCTAGGCTTATCTGTAGGTTAAAGTGGTTGTCACAAGTTGACAACCACTTTAACATCAATTGTAGTCACTCCTGAAAAGAAGGATCATCAATCACTTAAAAATACACAACTTGCTGAACCCAAAGCAGCATGGCTTTACTGAGGGCAGATCATTTCAGACTAATCTGATTACCAATGTTTTGGACCAGGTTGGTGCTGTGGACATAGCATATCTTGATTTCAGCAAGGCATTTGATACAGTTCCACATAATGATCTGATACAAAAGTTGTACAAGCTAGTACTCAATCCATGGGTGGTTCAGTGGATATGCAGTTGGTTAAAGTATAGATACCAGAGTGTGGTTGTAAATGGGGTTCACTCAGAGCAGAGACCAGTCACTAGTGGGGTACCACAAGGCTCTGTACTGGGTCCTGTTCTATTTAACCTATATGTAAGTGATATAACTAAAGGTTTGCTGGGCAATGTATGTCTCTTTGCTGATGATACAAAGGTGTGTAATAGGGTTGATATCCCTGGAGGTGTCTGTAACATGGAACATGATTTGGCATTGCTGGAAGATTGGTCAAAGCAGTGGAGACTGCAGTTTTTTTTGCATATTTTTAAATGTAAAATAATGCACCTAGGGAAAAAGAATCCCTTGAGAGAGTACAACATTGGGGTACAGTGTTGGCCAGCACTACGGAGGAGAAAGATGTGGGGGTGCTTATTTCAGATGATTGCAAAATGAGCAAACAGTGTGACCAGGCAGTGGGAAAAGAGACTAGAATTCTAGGATGCATCACTAGAGGGATCACCAGCAAGAGGAAGGAGGTTCTGATTCCCCTATATAGATCTTTAGTTGGATTTCATTTAGAATACTGTGTCCAGTTCCAGAGATCTCACTTACAAAAAGATATTGACAAGATAGAATGAATCCAGAGACGGGTAACAAAAATGGTGAAAGGTCTGGGGGATAAAACATATCAAGTGCACAGAGCACTTCAGTGCAGGGCAGAAGACTAAATTTCCACTAAGAAAAAAGGTTGCTTTGTAGGGATAAATAAATTAGATTATTTGGATAAGAAAATGTATGATATTTCATTTGGATGTTAATCCATCACTAACTTGTATTAGTAAATAACTTGTGTGTGCTGAAAGGTTTTTAATAATGTATACCTGTACATATACTAGTTGTTCCTCTGGTTGGGTCTGGTTCCTCCATAGAATGTACGTCTCCACATTGGCATGAACCTCCAGCCTCGTTTGTGGTATTGACAATCTAGCAACATTTGCAATTTGCATATCCAATGTGTATTCATACTGGTACGATGTTTGTGGATTGAAGGATGGAACACCTGAAGATCCTGTGGCAAAAAGCATGAAAAATTATTCTTTTATATACATCATTATTGTTGTAAACATCACAAACAAACCATAGCCACATATTCACAAAATATAAATGTAATCAGTTTTTTTACAAACCAGTCTTAAAGTGTTACTAAACCCAGGACCCTGCATGCACTATATCTGGTCTCCTACAGTACACAGAACATGTAAATACAATTATTTTAGTAAATATAAATGGCTAAATACCTTTTCTCTTCAGTAGAATATAGCAGTCTTGTGACTTCTATAAGTGTCTGGCCGGTTAAACCGTGTAGGAGAAGTTTTCATACTGCACCAGTCGGGACCCCTGACCCTCTGTCTGGACAGTGCTGATTGGCCCTGTGCTGATCACATGCACCCTCCCAATAAAAACTCTCTAACAATACACACCAAACTGAGAATGTGCAGCCTGACTGCAGTAACTCTGTCTTATCCAGACATGTTTTGAAGACAGCGCAAGAAGGGAAGGTTCAGAGAAGACAGGATCAAACAGCCTTTTTTACACAATGAGGAACAAGCATGCTTTACTGCATATACAGCCTGATTTTACTGTTCAGGGTTTAATAACACTTTAATACATGTATATATTAATTTAAATTATATATATATATATACAGTAATTCACAAAAGTGAGTACACCCCTCACATTTTTGTAAATATTTTATTTTATCTTTTCACGTGACAACACTGAAGAAATTACACTTAGCTACAATGTAAAGTAGTGAGTGTACAGCTTGTATAACACATTTTACAAAGTACACCCCTGAGTGAAAATGTCCAAATTGTGTCCAAAGTGTGAATATTTTGTGTGGCCACCATTATTTTCCAACACTGCCTTAACCCTCTTGGGCATTGAGTTCACCAGAGCTTCACAGGTTGCCACTGGAGTCCTCTTCAACTTCTCCATGAGGACATCACGGAGCTGGTGGATGTTAGAGATGTTGCGCTCCTCCACCTTCCGTTTGAGGATGCCCCACAGATGCTCCATAGGGTTTAGGTCTGGAGACATGCTTGGCCATTCCAACACCTTTACCCTCAGTTTCTTTAGCAAGGCAGTGGTCGTCTTGGAGGTGTGTTTAGAGTCCTTATCATGTTGGAATACTACCCTGCGGCCCAGACTCCAAAGGGAGGGGATCATGTTGCCTCAGTATGTCACAGTACATGTTGGCATTCATGGTTCCCTCAATGAACTGTAGCTCTCCAGTGCCAACAGCACTCATGTAGCCCCAGACCATGACACTCCCACCACCATGCTTGACTGTAGGCAAGACACACTTGTCTTTGTACTTCTCACCTGGTTTCCACCACACACGCTTGCCACCATCTGAACCAAATAAGTTTATCTTGGTCTCATCAGCCGATAGGACATTCCAGTAATCCATGTCCTTAGTCTGCTTTTCTTCAGCAAACTGTTTGGGGCTTTCTTTTGCATTATCTTTAGGAGAAGCTTCCTTCTGGGACGACAGCCATGCAGACCAATTAGATTTTTGGCTGATTTATATAATTCCTCATATTTGTGATAAAAAAAAAATCGCAATCGGCGTTTATTGATTGGTTTGTGCAAAAGTGGTCGCGTTTACGGATGGTGAGAATTCATTTCTGGGGGTTTTTATTTTTTTTTATTTTTTACTAGTAATGGCGGCGATCTGCGATTTTTAGCGGTACTGCGATATTGCAGCAGACATGTCGGACACTTTTGACACTTTTTTGGGACCAATGACATTTATTCAGCGATCAGAAATTTAAATGTCCACTGATTACTGTATAAATGTCATTGGCAGTGAAGGGGTTAACCTGGGGGAGGGGAGCTAGGGTTAACTGTGTTCCCTGGGTGTCTTCTTACTGTGGGGGGGTTGGGCTAACATGGGCATGAGAGATCTAACTGATCCCAGTGACAGGGTCAGTAGATCACTCATGCCCCCACTAACAGAGCGGGAACCGCCGTGTTTACATCGGCGGTTCCCCGTTCTTTCCCTGTGGCCGCTCATCGCGGCTCGCTGGCGGACATCGGGTCCGCCCGAGCCGCGGGCACACTCCTCAGGAGTGCAGCAGGCGCGCGCGCGCCCCCTAGCGGCTGTTCGCAGATCGCCGTGTTTTTACGGCGATTCGCACAAAGCAGCCCGACTGCCGCCGTGAAAACACGGCAGGCGGTCGGGAAGTGGTTAATCAATATACCAACTCGTTCAATTGTAGATACTGTAGAGGTATACTACTTAAAATGAATCAATATCAGGTAACAATTGAACTATAGAGATTGGTGAACAAAAGATAAATTGATACCACTCAATGAATTACAAACAAATCGGTACCGCTCTATGATAATTCAGCTAAACTGGTACAACTATGATAAACAGTATAAATTGTTTAGTTAAATCATCCTGCTCTAATTCATAGAGTTCTTAGGGGAATTTAATGGCACTAAATAAAACAACCCTGAGTCCTGCTAATTGGGGCAAAAGTTGCTGTGGTTGTAGCAATTTCGTATTCAAAAGTTCAGTATATCTTCTGCTATGTTATTCTGAAGTTAGGTACCTAAACTGTGTCCACTAATCCTCAGGATAAGGCACAAATGTAGGTTAACAACTTCACTGAATTGAAAATGACAATCAGTAGCAATCCAGTACACACAGTAGCTGTAATCCAGTATCCTCAATTAGTTAGTATTACTTGAGCGACTAGGATTTTTCTTTAGAGAAGGACTGCAGGAATAGATCAGTACTCTTATGGATGAGTCCGCTCACCCAACCGGACAGATGGCTGCGGACAGGCAGTCCTGCTGCTCAGATGATGATGGTGACGCTTGAACTGATAAAACATTCCCTCTCTTTGCTCCTGGAAAACGGCCTCCACTGCACTTCCTGCAGCTCTGCCTGATTGATCGCTGCCGCTGGATCTGGAACAGACTCAGATGTTAGTGTAGCTGGTTCTGCAGATCATCCACTGGAACACTGTAGCCCGACAGTTTGTGAAATACAACCCGCTGGATAGCTGAGTATAGGCTGCAGGCCGCGGTCCCGCTGCAGAAATAAACAGGGCCCTTGCTGATCGATCACGCCGTCCAAAGAGGCAGCAACAAGCTCCTTCCACAGCAGAGTCTGATGACACTTCCCTATGTCACACTATAAGTCCCACAAGGCATCACTCACACACAGTTCCATCTCTTCTTAACAGACTCAACACTAGGGGAAAAGTCTCCATAGTATTCAAAAGACACAAAGGTCCCCATACCAGAGGAGCGATGCCGGGCCCCTGGCTACACTCTCCCCCCACTTAAAGTATTTGGTCCCCAAATACTCAGGGTGTGTTAACCTAAAAAAACATAAGGTTAGTCTAACCTAACTTTTATTTAAATTTAGCAAGTACTGACAAACATCTGGGTTTTGTTGGAACCATCGATACACATTTTCAGTGAGTTCATAATCTGACAGGCCAGGGAGATAGCCGTGTCCCATCCAGTAGTGTCAAGTGTTGTATTGAGGACACTCCTAGCTTAGTTTTCTGTAATACAGGCTGGGGTAAAACCCGCCCTTTGAAACGTGGGAATAAGTCTATCAGAACTTTCTCCTAAAGTGCCATAGGTCAGCCTCAGGAGAACTAAAGTCCAGCTGAGAAGCAATGCTCTCTCTAATATTACCCAATGAAGGGGACATTTTATCAATTCCTAACTCAGGATGGGAAATAGCTTCTGTATTAGAGAGAGGGGTACTTTTCTTCTCCAGTCCACATGGAGAGGTAGTTTGACGATCATAGTCTTCTTCCAATTGAGTGCTCAAGGTAGAACCCTCTGCAGGAATAGCTACGGAGGGCATATTATCTTCAAGAACATGGTTCTTCTTATTCAGCACATTGAAAGTAGAATTTCCACCCGGCTCCTCAGTACCTGCAAGCACAGGAATGCAGTCTTCAGTAAAACTGATTAAGTCTCCCTGCTCCAAACTAGTAGAGGGTAGAACATCAGGACTATCTTCAGCCCCCATTCCTTGGTTAGGTGGTCTGATCGGTGAAACTGGGCGGCCTTTTGGCAACTGAACATTATGTTTCATAACAGGTGGAGAGACTTTAGAGACTGGCTTGACCTGCTGGCCCAAAGGGACATTCCTTTCCTGTGACAACAGGGGAATATTTCTCTGCGGCCTAAAAGAATTGGATGACCTGCTGGCTTCAGTGGACGACTTGGACCTCTGGTACCAAGGTTGAACCTCTCTTTCAGGGATGAACGCAGAGTCCCACATCCAGGATGGTGTCACTTCATCATCCTCACTCTCTTCAGAGACTGGTCTAATGGACTTTCCTTGTTTCCTTCAGGATCTCATCTTAGGAGGGCTGGGATCCTCAGCAGGAACACTTAGAACAGGAGGCATCCTAACTGCGTCGAAAGGGGAAGTAAATGATCTCGATGCCACATCTTCAAAGGACCATCTTGACCCTCAGGCCTGATCTGATATACAGGCAATCCGGGAAGCTGCTTACAGATAATATAAAAATGAGGCCTCCAACGATTAACTACCTTATGCTTCCCAGGCACACCCAAATTCTTTAACAGCACCCTGTCCCTCGGCTGAAATTCCTGGACTCTAACACGAAGATCAAAATTATTTTTGTTTCTTGGTAGTAACATGTTGTCTGGCCACTTCATATGTTTGCTTTAAATTCTTCCTCAGTCGTTCCACATAACCTTTATGAGATGTCAAAGAAGTGTCGTCAGCAGACATCCCAAAGACTAGGTCAACTGGCAACCTAGCTTCTCGCCCAAACATGAGACTGTAGGGGAATACCAAGTTGCATGACTCACAGTGCTATTGTAAGCTTGCACTAAGGCGGCAAGATGATTTCTCCAATTTTGTTTCTTCTCAGAGGGTAGAGTGCCTAGCATATTTAACAGAGTTCTATTAAATCATTCAGGCTGAGGGTCTCTTTGATTTGGCCTCCTCCAAGCCTATGGCACACTTTCTGGGGAGTCCTTCTTTCCTAAGAGAATCTACTACTGCTTGCAACCAGGGCAAATGGGATTCCCAATCTGGGCTGTGGATCACTACATCGTCCAAATAGACAGCTGCGTATTGGCGATGTAGTCTTAAGGTCTTATCCATCATTCTCTGGAATGAGGCATTAGCACCACGCAAGCCAAAAGGCATCCGTTGAGCCCGGACTGCAATGGTGATACCCATGCTTGCAAACATCTCGGCTTTCAGGGACTCATAATCCTGGGCAGCTTCTGGTTCCAGGTCATAATAGGCCTTTTGGGGTTCTCCTGTCGGAAAGGGTGCTAGCAGTCCTGCCCATTGCTCTTTTTACCATCCTTCTTGAGTAGCGACTCTTTCAAAAGTTGCTAGGTACGCTTCCACATTATCTGCAGGTGTCATCTTCTGCAGAAAATAGCTGGCACGCACCATTTTCTGTTCCGCCGGCAAAGGACTTGCAGACCCCTTCTTTAACTCCACCAGGGCCTCCGCAAACTGGCGATTCATCTCCTGCTGGGCTGCAATGGACTGGCGATTCGCCTTGTGCTGCTGGTGATTTGCCTCCTGCTGCTCTGCAGTGGCCTGTGTGACCTGGCGATTGGTTTCCTGCTGCTGGCGATTTGCCTCCTGTTGCTTGCGATTGTTCTCCTAATGGGTTGCAGTGGCCTGCACCAGGGTTTTTAACACATCCTCCATCTCCAGTTCAGCAGCTCTTTCAGGTTTGATGGCTTCCTGAGACCCAGGCAAGAGCAAACCTTTGCTCTACTCCTGTTTATGTATACCACCAGTTGATGGACACAAGTGGACTGCAAAACCAACCCTGCCAAGGTGGCTGGTAAAACCCGGACCAGATTCCACCCTAGTTTCTTGCAAATGAACGCATGCGTGGTGAAACATAACATTCATCGATCACCTCGCCTTTCATAATGTCACAATATATATACAGTATGTGTATTTGTGTCTATTTTCAATCAATATTTGACGTTTATAAAGATATTTTGTATTTACCTACGCTTTTAATTTGGTTGTTTTTGATACACCATGTGTGTCCTGTGGAAAAGCAGCTTACTGTTGCCTGGTATTCTAGTCACGTTTTTTTCTTTTGTATTAATACAAATGCTGCATGGACCGCACTGACTTAGTGAGTTAGTGGCATATTACTACGGATTACACCATTTTACCTCTTTACTAGCAATAAAAACTGACAGGGGATTTAATCCTTCTCTACTGTATCCACCCTACTGGGTATCACATGAGATAATATAATGAATGATTTCATGAGTAAAACACCTCACATTTTGATTAAATAACTCATGCTTTATTTTCTTTCTTTTCAATGATTTTTATTAGTTTTCATCAAGATAAAAGAAGTACAGAAAGAGTTATAACAATGACAATTCCTGTCCTACAATACATTGTAGCATGAATGGATATTGAGGTCAGTGTCAGTTTTGCCAACCTCCCCCAGCGTTTTTTACTGGCAAAACATGGAAAATTTACTGGTGGAGCACATTTTTTACTCGCAACCTGAAAAATAACTGAACTCCTATTAAAAACTAAGACAACTGATATTTAAACACAACATGGAAACACTAACAATACCCATATCAAGTAGTTTGCCTGGTTTACACTTAAAAAGTCAGCACAGGATGACAAGTTATCAGAACCTGATATTTATAGACAGTTGTAAAAATCACCGATTTTTACAAACTGTCAGTAAATTTACTGGCAGTTGGCAACACTGGTCAGTGTCAACAAGACAGATATCATCATACAACTGGAACAGTGAGAATTAGGCTGATTATATGTTGAGAGTAGTAACCCCCACCCATGACACCCCAACAGCAAACTGTGTCGGAGGGCAGTAGGCAACACTACCCAGCTTAAGTTTACTGTTCTTCCCTGTTCCTTTTCGAACGGTTTGTATTGAGAATTTTAAACAGACAATAAGGTTCTCTATAACTCAAATACTATGTCAACAACAATGTTACAATAATAGATATCATAGCAGTGCAGTTGGATCATTGTACAACTATACCATCTTTGAGATGCTTATCATGTTCATCACAGTCGTAAAGACAAGTTGAGGAGTCATAGGATTCATGGAATTCACTGCTCAAAGAGCGATATTAAATATTCAATTTATACCTAACAACATTATCAATAATATATGTATCAGAGCAAGCTGGTATGCCTATATGTTTCTGAAACATCTTGCATAACAAAGAACAGAGAAAATTCCCATAGAGGGACTCTCAAACAATAGAGCCAGATTTTCCAGCTTGGGGGAAAAAAAAAGGTCATTGTCTAATATATGCTGAATTTAGTGTAACATTAAAGCCCCCAGTCGATATGAGGGAACCCAAAGTAGGACCAGATGAAAGTTAGTATGAAAAAATGAAAGAGGAAACAAAGGAGACCAAGGGAAAAGAAGAAAAAAGAAAAAGGGATTTTATTATAACTTACCGTAAAATCCTTTTCTCCGAGTTCACTGACAGACGCAGCTCTTCTTGACTTTGTGGGGTTTTATGTTCGTCTTACCAGGAGTTAACTAGGCAGGGAAAGAATTCAGCTGGCCCCTCCCCTGGGGGGCCGTCCTCCTTTCCTACATTAAAACCCCCCCCTCACAGAGGACTCTCCAGTTTATACACAAGCCGTACCAAAAACAGAGCCCAGAGGGGTGGGTGCTGCGTCTGTCAGTGAACTCGGAGAAAAGGATTTTACGGTAAGTTATAATAAAATCCCTTTTTCTCCTAAAAAAGTATGATTGAAAGTAGACC
>BLSH010213347.1:671740-682610 GCA_018402905.1 Glandirana rugosa | reverse complement strand
ACCAAAATGCACCTTCACCTGTGTGGACAAAAATCCTTGCACCGGCCCTGCCTGGTTGTGACAGGTACCCGCTCCCACTTCCGGCTGACCTCGCCGTGGCAAACTCATCCGAAAGTTTGGTGCCCTCCTCCTTCCCCTGCTGCCGGGCCATTCACAAGGCACATCGCACTTCCTGTAGACGCAGTAGAGAACCGGCTGCGGCTTCACTGCCGATTTCCCTTACCTGAGATGGCGACAGCAACACCGAGGAGCCGATTGAAAAATCAGCTCGGGTGAAGACACCACTGGATTCATGGGCAAGTAAGTGTCCTAATATTAAAAGTCAGAAGCTATGGGATTTGTAGCTGCTAACTTTTATTTTTTTCTGAAGGAGCCTGGAGTTCCTCTTTAAGTAAATGCTGAATATTGTATACTAATATTTTTATTTTAGCCACCAGGTGGAGCTCTTTGCTCCTTTTCTATGTTTTGCCTTATCTATTTACAGGCTCTTGAAAAAAATGCACTGTAAAGCCCCATACACAGAATCAGAATATCGTACAATAAATATATTCACACAGAGCAGTGGCTCCGCTCGGTACCTGTATAGCAAGCTGCTTGCTGTGGGGGCACTCGGCAGGAGTGCCAGCGAGGGACCCGAGAAGAGGAGGATCTGGGCTGTTCTGTGCAAAACCAACTGCGCAGAGCTGGTAAGTATAACATGTTTGTTATTTTTAAACAGAAAAAAAAAAACTTTAGTATCACTTTAACCACTTCAGCCCCGGAAGGATTTTCAGCTTTAGGACCGGAGCCCTTTTTGCGATTCGGCACTGCGTAGTTTTAACTGACAATTGCGCGGTCGTGCGACCTTGTACCCAAACGAAATTTGTGTCCTTTTTTTCCCACAAATAGAGCTTTCTTTTGGTGGTATTTGATGACCTCTGCGTCATTTCTGATCGCCGCTGTAAACAAAAGAAGAGCGACAATTTTGCAAAAAAACCCAAATTTCTTACTTTTTGCTAAAATACAAATCCAAAAAAAAAATATAAAAAAACATTTTTTTTCACCGTTTTTGGCCAATTTATATTCTTCCTCATATTTGTGATAAAAAAAAATCGCAATGGGCGTTTATTGAGTGGTTTGCGCAAAAGTGGTCGCGTTTACAGGTGATGAGAATTCATTTTTGGGTTTTTTTTTTTTTTACTAGTAATGGCGGCGGTCTGCGATTTTTAGCGGTACTGCGATATTTCAGCGGACATGTCGGAACATTTTGACAATTTTTTGGGACCATTGGATTTATACAGCGATCAGTGCTATAAAAATGCACTGATTACTGTGTAAATACCATTGGCAGTGAAGGGGTTAACCTGCAGGGGGCGCTCTAAGGGTTAACTGTGTTCCCTGGACGTGTTCTAACTGTATGGGGACTGCCCTAACAGGAGAAGGGAAATGGTCACAGCCTCCATGTACAGGAAGGCTGTGATCACAGCCCTTCCCCCTTCACAGAACGGAGGTCCGTGTTTACTTACACGGACCTCCGTTCTTTCACTCCGGGGGGGGCATCGCGGGTGGCTGGCGGAGATCGACTCCACCACACCCGCTCCCTGGCCCTCCCCGAACACAGTGAGCGCGCGGGCGCGCTCACTAGGCTCGATCTCGCGGCCGCCGTCGTATGACGGCGATTCGCGTTACAGAGCCACTTTGTCGCCGTCATTTGCCGATCAGCCGTCGGCAAGCGGTTAAGTTTAAAAAAAAGTAAATGGCACCCCATTTACCACTTCAGCCCTGGAAGGATTTCCCACGTTAGGACCAGAGCACTTTTTGCGATTCGGCACTACGTTGCTTTAACCGACAATTGCACGGTCATGCGACATTGTACCCAAACAAAATTTGCGTCCTTTTCCCACAAACAGAGCTTTCTTTTTGTGGTATTTGATCACCTCTGCGTCATTTCTGATCACCACTATAAACAAAAAAAATAGTGACAATTTTGCAAAAATAACAATATTTCTTACTTTTTGCTAAAATACAAATCCAAAAAATATAAACAAATGTATTCATCGGTTTTGGCTGATTTATATTCTTCCTCATATTTTTGGTAAATAAAAAAATCACAATTAGCGTTTATTGATTGGTTAGCGCAAAAGTTGCCACGCTTACAAACCATGAGGATTCATTTCTGGCGTACTTACATTTTTTTTTTTTCTTACTAGTAATGTTGGCGATCTGCGATTTTTATCGGGACTGTGATATTGGGGCGGACATGTTGGACATTTTTGACACTTTTTTGGGACCAATGGCATTTATACAGCGATCAGAAATTTAAATATCCACCGATTACTGTATAAATGTCATTGGCAGTGAAGGGGTTAACCTGCAGGGGGCGATCTAGGGGTTAACTGCGTTCCCTAGGTGTGTTCTAACTGTGAGGGGGCTGGGCTACCAGGGGCATAAGAGATCTAACTGATCCCAGTGACAGGGATCAGTAGATCTTTTAAATGCCCACTGACAGAGCGGGGAACCGCCGTGTTTACACTGGTGGTTCCCAGTTCTTCCTCTCTGCCAGGCAATCGCGACTCGCCGGCAGAGATCGAGTTCCCCCGAGCCACAGCCACACGCCTGCAGAGTGCAGCGGGCAGGAGAGCACGCCACCGGCGGCGTACTCCCGCCTGCTACAGCGCATGCGCGAGCCTCCATTTATAGACGGCAATTCTCAGGACAGCGTCACTCTGCAGCAGTAAATCTACGCGAGGCGGTCAGGAACCGGTTAAATAAGAACTTTAATACTTACCATGTTAGAAGGTGGTGTAATAAATCTTCACTCTTGAAGAGCTAGAAGCAATATTGCCATCTAATACGGGGGGTGTTGGAAAATACCTGGTCATCTACTGGGTGCTGTGGTTCCTCCCGTCCTGCTGGCCACAGCGTCACTACTGTGTTCTGAATTCAATACTGGTATCTCTTTACCATTTTAAATATTGCTCTTGTATACCAAACTTCTGTGATAATAAGGCCTCGCTCACATGGGCGTACATCCGTGCGAAGGTCGGTGTTTACCCACATGTGATGCACAGGTGTTTCATGCATCCGTGTACTGGCAGTCCCATTCATGTTTATTGGGACACAGCAGCTGCATGGACACAGGCGCTAGTCCCAAGCTGATAGCCATGAAGGCGAAGGTGCATATCACTGAATGCAGACAGTGTGCATTCAAGGACACACACCTGCAACGTCACACAAATGTACATTGAAAGTGGAACATTTGAAAATTAAGTCCTGCTAAATTACTTCAGGCTGGCCCCTTTTGCAATGTAAATCATTAAAAATAAGTGTCTACACTGTGTAAAAGCCAGTAATAAACTGTCCCATACTGCTCTGCACAGTTTTTAGGCATTCTCGAATTTGTACAGGCCGATCTGCTGACAGCCTTAAAGCGGAATGAAACCCTCCTATCCTTTACAGTCAAGGAAGCTGCTTCTGTTTGATCTGAAACTGCCACAGTGCTGCATAAGTGCAATTATGACACCAGCCATCTGATGATTCGACTAGTTGAGGACACAAGAAAATGTGACAGTATTACAGGAATGTGACTGTTTTTTGAAATCTTTAAATCAATGGGTTTAGTTCCACTTTATAATTTACTGCTGTTCAGGGGCTCCGGGATTCAACAAAATGCCAGCCTCCAGCAAGAAGAAACAGGAGCAATGCTGGAGACAATTTACAGCACAAACTCATTTTGGTGGCATAACTATTAATGTGGAATGTATGTTCCTTGCTAAAGAAAATTATTTTTTATCAAGTTGTTATGGGTAAAGTTCTGCTTTAAGGACACCTATGTGAATGAGGCCTCAATCATACTGTATATATTTTTCTCTACCAGTATTGAAATACAATTTTTTTTACTAAACTAACACAGATGTCTTTACAATAAAAAAATCAAAATTATTAACAATCCTTTTTTGCCATGGTTCCATTGACATGAAATGCCATTCTTTCTTTTATATACATTGTACCAACACATTTCACGTTACACTCACCTGAAGCCAGGTATGGAACTTTGTTACTCCGTGGATCTCCTATAGGCAGACTGGGAACCCCCAGCAGGTTAGTAGCGAGCTGGTTCTTTATCATAGGATGAGGATACAGAGGGGAGGTGACAGACCAGTCATCATTCACAATACATATAGGGATCCCATTAAGCCCTGGAGCAAAAACAAATGATGTAACTAAAAGAATGAACCTACAAAACAATTTCCATCAATCCATCCTGTGTCAGGTAAGTATTCTTTTTGTACCACTAGAGGGAAGCAAATGACAATATAAAGGTCTGAAATTCAACAGGAAAGAAACAAAGGAAAAGTACAGTGAGGGAAAAAAGTATTTGAACCCCTGCTGATTTTGTATGTTTGCCCACTGACACAGAAATGACCTGTCTATAATATTAATGGTAGGTTTATTTTAACAGTGAGAGACAGAAAAACAACAAAAATATCCAGAAAAGCACATTTCAAAAAAGTTATACATTGAATTGCATTTTAAAGAGGGAAATAAGTATTTGATACCCTATCAGCAAGTTTTTTGGCTCCCGGGTATCTTCTATTCAGGTAACGAGCTGAGATAAGGAGCACTCTCTTAAATGGAGTGCTCCTAATCTCAGTTTGTTACCCGTATAACAAGCGCCTGTCCACAGAAGCAATTAATCAATCAGATTCCAATCTCTCCACCATGGTCAAGATTGTAGAACTACACAAGGTGGAATGGGCTACAAGACCTTCGCCAAGCAGCTTGGTGAGAGGGTGACAATAGTTGGAGCGATTATTCTCAAATGGAAAAAACACAAAATAGTTGTCAATCTCCCTCTGTCTGGGGCTCCATGCAAGATCTCACCTTGTGGAGTTTCAATGATCAATGATCTACACAGAAGAATCTTGTCAATGATCGCAAGGCAGCTGGGACCATAGTCACCAAGAAAACAATTGGTAACACACTACACCGTGAAGTACTGAAATCCTGCAGCACCTGCAATATCCCTCTACTCAAGAAAGTCCACGTGCAGGCCCATCTGAAGTTTGCTAATGAACATCTGAATGATTCAGAGGAGAACTGGGTGAAAGTGTTGTGGTCAGATGAGACCAAAATCAAGCTCTTTGGCATCAACTCGCTGCATTTGGAAGTAGAGGAATGCTACCTATGACCCCGAAAACACCATCTCCACCGTCAAACATGGAGGTGGAAACATTATGCTTTGGGGCATTTGGGGCATAACTTCACCACATCAAAGGGACGATGGACCTGGCCGTATACCATCAAAATCTTGGGTGAGATCCTCCTTCCCTCAGCCAGAACATTGAAAATGGGTTGTGGATAGGTATTCCAACATGACAATGACCCAAAACACACGGCCAAGGCAACAAAGAAGTGTCTCAAGAAGACGCACATTAATGTCCTGGAGTGGCCTAGCCAGTCTCCAGACCTTAATCCCATGGAAAATATGTGGAGGGAGCTGAAGGTTTGTGTTACCAAGCATCAACCTTAATGACTTGGAGAGGATTTGCAGAAGAGTGGGACAAAATCCCTCCTGAGATGTGTGCAAACCTGGTGGCCAACTACAAGAAACGTCTGACCTCTGTGATTGCCAACAAGGGTTTTGCCACCAAGTACTAAGTCGCGTTTTGCGAGGGGTCAAATACTTTTTTCACTCATTAAAATGCAAATCAATTTATAACTTTTTTGAAATGCGTTTTTCTTGGGTTTTTTGTTGTTATTCTGTCTCTCACTGTTAAAATAAACCTACCATTAAAATTATAGACTGATCATTTCTTTGTCAGTGGGCAAACGTACAAAATCAGTAAGGGATCAAATACTTTTTTCTCTCACTGTAACTGTTGAAAAAGCTACAGTGATTTAGACTCTGTTCACACTGCTGTAACAGCAAAGTCGCACAACTTTGCCTGCGACCTTGCCCTGTGACTTCCTTAGGACTTGATCCGACTTGGATGATATTTAGGAGCCTGTACAAGGGCTGAAATCACACCCCAAGTTGGACCAAAGTAGTGCAGGAACCATTTCTAAAGTCAGAGTGACTTGTGTAGTGTAGTTTAAGATGGTTCTCATAGGGAAACATTGAATTTGACTTGTCATCCGACTTCAGGTCTCACAAGTCATATCCCATGTCGCAGCAGTGTGAACAAGCCTTAAGTCTGGGCTCACTTCTCTGTGGGTGGGGAAAGTGCATGTTTCCGACCCGCAAAAAAACATGCTACATTTTAGCAGACGTGTAGGGATGCCATTATTTCTTAATAGCACCCCAATGCATCAACTGTGGCATGATTTTGCCCACACCAAACCACATGTTGCCACAGCAGAAAACAGTGTGATTTCAAAAAAGGGTCAGAGACTTCTTTCTTCATGTTTCCCATGGGTGGGGCAGCGCATTGAAATGAATGAGCTGCTCTACCCGTGACATGCGTGTGCCAACACGCACACAAAGATGTCAAAGGAGCCAAAAGAAGAATTACAGATATTGCTATTTTTACATAGTAATATTGGTCCAGCTTGGACCAATGTAACTTAGCACATCTGTAGCACCTTCTACCTTAGGTAGGTGCTAGAGAGAGATTTTGCTAGGTGAGGCAAATTTAGTCAGGCAGTCAGGCCTGATTGTTTTGATTCTGGGCTGGGAGTGGCTCAGGGTAGGGCTGGGTAACTCACAGGTGGTGTCATCAGGACCTCCCACTTCTTTCCAAAAGGTTCTGGTGTTCTCTGGAGAGGGAGGTGGAGAAGGGAGGTGTAGCCATCTGGGGTATTCTGAGGAGCTCTGACCAATCCCCAACTTGAATTGGCAGGGGGCAGGAAAGTTCGGGTGGAAGAGACTGAGATGGAGTAGTATGGAGGCTGTCAGGGCCGTGAGGGAGCCCCCAGTCTGGGGGGTGACTTCGGCCTGGGGCTCGGGTGCATTCAGGAGGAGAGTGAGATCCTGGAAGAGAGGCACAACTGAGAGAGCAAGTGAAGGACAGCAGGAGAGAGTACTGCCAGAGAGATCTCCAGAAGAGGAACTACAAGTGTCAGGTGTCGGTGAGTGATACACACCCTGGGAAACTGGAAGAGGCACACCGGAGCAGATTGGGGTGAGAAACCATCTGAGAAGGGTGCAAGAGCCAGTTGGGACTGTGGTATCACTGTGGCAGTGAGAGGGCCGTTACAGCCAGGAGGGCTGGCAGGGCCTGGAAGAGGATGGGCTGGGAGCAGTAGTCCATCATGGCTAGCTAGCACTTCAACTAGTTTGTCCTACACTATAGGTCCCTGCCTGTAATGGGCAGTTCTGAGGCTGTGCTAAAGTAACAGCAGGCCTCACCATCTGCTAGCTAGGCCAAAGAAGTTTGTGTAGGAGAGAGCAAGTAACTGAGAAGCAAGATTGTGCTGGAGGAAGAGGAGAAGTGTATATACAGGAGTGTATAGAGAAGGTCCCGTGAAAGAACTGTTAATCCTTGGGCATCCCATAATTACTCCTTTCCCCATCCAAGTTTAATCCCCTAATAAAACAACAAAACAAAGTACTTGTGACTTCGGATGTGTGGAAAAAAGTGATTGAGGGCAGTGTGACAGGTGGAACCACTACTTTAAGCAACCCCCAAGGGGGCAATGGCTACATTTGGGGGCATTGTCCGGGATTCAACTGTTTACATAAATCGCCAGTCGTTACCCCTAGCAACTGAAGTGGACTGATCCAAGGAAATGTGTGTGTGTTTACTATTAGCAACGATTGAACTCGGGAGGATTTATGTACTTTTCCTGTTACACAGTGTCAGTTCACAAGTGCTATTGCCCATAGTAACCAGCAGGAGCCATTGTCATCTGCTACTCCCGCTCACCCAGTTGCTCCAACCAGCGCTAGGACGGACACTTGAAATAATATCCTGCAATTCAATGACCTTTGTAACATGTGCTGTCACCCGTGGAAACCACGGCGGGCGATTTCGCCCATGGATTACAAATATGTCCAGCGTTCTGCCAATACTGGACCTTTCCCACTGGATTACAAATATGCCCAGCACTCTGCAAAGGCTGGGCATCACAAAGTTTTGCTCCAAACTCTTGATTACAGTAAAGTGTGCCTGGGACTGTTTCCTGTTGCCCGGTGTGATCGGGGTAAGCCTGCAGGTGCCTACGAGCGGGACTGTGCTGATAGTGTTCCCTTCAGGAAGACAGGGGTTACCCAATTTACTGTTGCTACCGGCAAGCACCGGAAAGGTCAGTATGCCTGGACAAGTCCTGCTAGCATTAGTGTATCTGCAAGTTTCCATCCTTCACACAAGGGCTTACAGCAGCATGACCCAAAGTGAATCTGCTTATCATATTCACTGGCGCCAGCCCATCTGGAAACACAGGGGCGGTGCCACGCCCTGGAGGAGGTGAGAGCTTCTCAGCTAGCAGGAACAGATACCACGAGGCAGCAGAAGATGACGGAGGGTGGTCGTCTTGTTTTGACTCTTACTTGGTTTCCAGAGAAGCCGGAGCAGACATTGCTAGACACTGGTGTCTGACTGGAGACTTGCGGGGGACTCTCCCTGAGAGTAGTCGAGGGGGCTGAGCGGCTGTGGCTGGTATGCCCGGAATGCCAGATTCCGACCGCGGAAGTCAATGCCTGGGCCCGGTGCGGCCATTGTGATGAGCCGCTAACCCGGCTGGTGTCCACACCGCTGGAGCCCCAATATTACATGGTGGACCTGCACACAGGGCTTTGCTCCTTGCAGCTGCGGAAGCTTTGGAGGGCCGGCGAGGGCCTGAAGTCACCACCCAGAGGCGGAGTTGAGTTGCAGCCTGGTGACTCCCCCATGAATACAGAGGACATCAAGGGAGGAGAAGCTGTGGAGACCTGTGGCCTGGCCTGGGTTACCTGGCAACTGTGAGTACTGTTGTGTAGGAGCCAATTAAAGTCCTTGAAGAGCCGACCAATCCTAAGTCCCCTGCTACCCCAATTCCAGCCCAGACGGCATGAGGGGAGGGTGTGTTCCCAGGTGAGCTCGATGGGGAGTGTGAGAGCCAGGTCGTTGATCTGGGTTCCCCCAGACTGCAGGTAGGATTCGGGTCACTAGAGAGGTTTACAGAGTGGTCATCCCCGGGTTCAAGCTTAGATGAGGAGTGGGAGACTGGAGGGTCAAGCATCCAGGCAGCCCAGCTAGAAGTAGCGCCAGAACCCACCATGACACCTGAACTTACTGCAGGAGCCCTAGTCAACATTCAGCAGTGCTTCTTGCGCAGGCCTTCCACCATCCTGACCAGGGCGCCCACTTATCATCAATGGGTGATAAGATCTACAAATGCCTGCATCTCTCCTGGAAGAGAGTTACCGAGGCTGTCCTGGTTCCAGAGGGAGGTTCAGAGGAGGGTAGACTTGGAGTGGGGCCTGGACTTCCCGTATGTCCCACCCCAAGTTATGGACGTCGTGGAGAGCTCTCGTGGAGAGTGGGAGGACGACTTAGTTTGGGATTTCCTGCATATCCCAAAACCGCTGAGCGGGGTGGAGAATGAAGCTTGAGCCCGTTACCTGGATATCAAAGAGGAATGGCGGACCGGGAGATCCATCCATAAGGACCAGGTGCTTGCTGTTCGGGCAGGTTGGCCCATGCAAAGCCATTCGGTCTCCAAGGAAACAGAAGAAGGGGCTGGACACGGCTACCAGACGCTCGGTTCTATGTTTAACCCCTTCCCGCCCGGCCTATAGACAAATGATGGCCAGGCGGTGGTTTAGTTATCCTGATCGGACGTCATATGATGTCTTTCAGGATAACCCATGATCGTGTGCCCTCGGGGGCACGCATCGTGGCAATCAGTGGTGCGGTGTGTCAGTCTGACAAACCGCATTACCAATCTCGGTAAAGAGCTTCCATCAGAAGCTCTTTACCACGTGATCAGTCGTGACTAATCACGACTGGTCACAGTGTAAACAGGAAGAGCCGTGTATCGGCTTTTCCTCTACTCCCGTCTGCAGACGGGAGTAGAGGAAGCTGATCGGCGGCTCTCCTGATAGGGGGGGTCTGCAATGAATGTTTATCAGTGCAGCCCCCCTAGGATCGCCACATAGGACCACCAGGGAGCATACCCAGGACCACCAGGAAGAGCCCACCCAGGACTACCAGGGAGACCACCAGGGAAGTCCACCCTGACCACCAGGGAGCCCATTCAGGGACCACCAGGTAAGGGGCACAGTGCCCAACAGGGATGGCACTCAGTGCCCATCTTGGATGCCACCCAGGACAACTAGGGATGCCTCCACAAAAATGCCAGCTATCATTGCCACCTATAAGTGCCCACCAGTGCCACCTATCAGTGCCCATCTGTGCCACCTATCAGTGCAGTCTATGAGTGCCCATCAGTGTCGCTTATCAGTGGCACCTATCAGTGCCCATCAGTGCTGCCTATCGGTGCTGCATATATGTTCCTCATCATCAGTGCACATCAGTGCCACCAACTCAGTGCCAATCAGTACTACCTCATCAGTGCCAGTCAGTGAAGCCTCATCCGTGCCCGTAGTGATGGAGAAAATGTACTTATTTACAAAGTTTTGTGACAGAAACAAAGAAAAACGTTTTTTCAAAATTTTCGAGTCTTTTTTTATTTGTAGCGCAAAAAATAAAAACCCCAGGGGTGATCAAATACCACCAAAAGAAAGCTCTATTTGTGGGGAAAAAATGATAAAAATTTTGTTTGGGTACAGTGTAGCATGACCACGCAATTGTCATTCAAACTGCAACAGCGCTGAAAGCTGAAAACTGGTCTGCACGGGAAGGGGGGTAAGTGTCTGGTGTTGAAGTGGTTAAAGAAGGACTTGAGTAGCCAATTAATTCATAGACCGAACCACAAAGACTTCATGACTAACCGTGACTCAACCACC
>BLSH010213347.1:626936-662942 GCA_018402905.1 Glandirana rugosa | reverse complement strand
CCCCCCCCCCCCCCGGGGAGACAGAGGGATCACCAAATCCCCCCCGGGAAGACAGAGGGACCACCACCCCCCTGGGGAGACACAGGGGCCACCATCCCCCCTGGGGAGACAGAGGGGCCACCATCCCCCCTGGGGAGACAGAGGGACCACCATCCCCCCTGGGGAGACAGAGGTACCCCTGCAACTGGTGGCAAGTGACCTGCTGCATCTAGTGGCAGGCGACGTGGCAAGTGACACGTTTGGGGCTCCCACTGATTCTACATTACGGTGAGTTGAACTATTTAATTTTATATTACAATAGAAATAATGCGCTTCAATCATCCTGACACCATACCAACCATGGTGCTGGGATGATTGAAGCACTAACACCAGGTTTTTGGCGTACCTTTATCTGCCGATTGTTAAACTTTCTGGAATACACATATTGCTATTGTAGTGTAGGATCTGGGACTGCTGTCCCTCCATCCTGACTTCTTTCCTTCTCTCTCCTTCCCTCCCTATTTCTTTCTTTCTTTCTTTCTTTCTTTCTTCCCTCATCCCTCATTCATCTCAGACTCGGACCACACCCCCTCTGAGCCACGCCCTTCAAGACACACCCATCGGTCAGTTAAGCCACGCCCCTTTTTTGCCGCACTGCACTCCACGTTTTTTTATTCCCCGCTACGTCACACCTCCAAATTAATGCCCCGCCCCCTAATTATGATACACCCCCCGCCCCCAGACAAAAAAGCGTCCCTATAATTTTTTTGGCAATGTTGGCAACTATGAGCCAGCAAAAAGACAGCTAATACTTAATTTGCCTCTTTTACAGGTGTTAACTACTGTCAGTGAAAATGGTTTCCTGTCACATTTATCCTTAGCAGCCTGATGTTCTACAGCAGCATATGGCTGCATAGTTCTACAGCAGCCATGGCCAAGGATGAATAACTGTTGATATTGGCTGATAGTTTAACAGGAGCTTATTGCAGTGCAGGTGTAAGGGATTGGGGGTTCTCTTTAACATATGGTCACTTCCCACTGGGCTTGTGTCTGGCTAACCTATTGAGTACCCCACAATCAGGAGGAGCAGTTTAGGGTTCGGGCCTGCATGCAACACAAGAGTACAAAATGGGAGCACATCTCGCTCTTAGGGAAGGGATGCACTAGGCCTCGAGCCTGAAGAGGAATATCTTGTACCCTGCACTGATAGTAGGTGAACACCACAGCAAGCCCACCTATATAGCTTAGTGGGATATAATGTGGATATTATCCTTTATGCACTTCGGACTTTAGTCTACGATGATTTAGGACTATTATTGCCACTTATTGTGGACAGTACTGCCAACCATGTGGAATTATGTAGGTCACTCACTTGTAAACCTTTTTGATACATTAGTTAAAGTTCACAAAAGCCACTAAATGCCTAAATGCTAAGTCCAAAGAGAGTATTGAGTTGACCCCAATATGAATTAAAGTCCATAAACAGGAGACAGGTCTTCACAAAATCCTCCAACCAACACCGTGCTCCACCTCCAGTGCAAAGCAACAAATTGGGTACTCTTACCAAATCTCCGGGACCCCCTATCTCTAGTGGGGTCACATGTGCAGGCAGATCTAACCCTCTGCTAGGTGTAAAGGACAGTCTGTACGTCCCGTCATCAAATACCAATGGATCTCCTGCTGGGTCTCACAAACACCCGCTCTTCACCAGCAGTCAGCTTGAATTTTACTTTCCACTCATTATTATAATTATAATAGTACCAAATTTAGACTAATCTAGGGTTTCCATCATCCCTTTAATCCAGGACACATCTGGACCCGATCAGTCTGCCAGTGTGAAAGGGGCCTAACACATCTGTGCTCTGTACCCACTCCACCTCCAACCCCCCAGCACATCTCTGTACCCCCACACTGTCACCCCCAGCATATCTCTGTACCCCCCCACCCCACACTGTCACCCCCAGCACATCTCTACACACACCCCACTCCACACTTTCACCCCATGGTCACTGATTGGAATGTTGATCACAGTCTGTGGTCAGCATCTCCCCTGCATCTCTGGCTGTCAGCTTAGTTATGCAGCGGGGGGAGGTGGTGATCGGCAGCTCCATGGTGTCCGCGGGCCATGGGCTCTCCCTGGGGCTTGTAGTTCTCTTCCCGAGTGTATAGAGTGGAGAGGGGAGGGGCCTCTGACCCAGGCATGTATCAGTTTCCCACTTCAGTGTACAAGCGAGTCACTCTGCTCTTGCTGATACAATCCCGGGTCAGAGGCCCCCCCCCTCTCCACTCTATACACTCAGGAAGAGAACTACAAGCCCCTGGGAGATCCCACGGCCTGCAGACACCACAGAGCTGCTGATTGCCACCTCCCTCCTCCCCACACTGCATAACTAAGCTGACAGCCATACAGATGTAAGGGGAGATGCCGGGTCTTGGGAACCCCCAACGCCCCTCCAATCTGGGGACACATCCAGGGACAGACGGTCTCCAGGAACAGTATCCCCAATCCGGGGACTGTCCCCAGAAATCAGGGACATCTGGTCACCCTAGCTTACAGTACTGAAACTAGTAAATATAACAGACAGGCATTTAGCATTTTTAGATCAAGGCCACAGATGGCTGCTCACATATTTATTTTAGGTTCTCCACCTTTTTACTTTTCCTTATCGCCCCATTGCTGTAAATTCTTTATTCTCTACATTTTAATGATTCATTGTTCACTGTGCCCTTCTGGGCCTGTCCTCATTTTCTGATTGTGCTGTGACCAGTAATCTGTACACAAAAAGCTACAGAATGTGTGCACAGAGCAACAAAAATTGCAGGAATGCCATGATATGCGGAGGAGGACTAGTCATAGTTAAAAGGTAAATCTGAAATGGGGTCATAGATTGTTTTAATTGTAGACAATTTTCTGCTGGATTGTGACAATGACCTGTTAGTGACAATGACTTGTAAAATGCATGTGACGAGTCAAACAGCTTTGTATACAAACAGCACCATGACACAAATGCACAGTACTGTTTTAGTGCTTGGCCTTCTATTAGTACAGCATTGGCCTCCAGACACATACGCAATTTGAACTATTTCATTTAGGTTTGTTATGTGTTGCTATGCAGATGTCTTGCCATTGGAGGTGAAAGGGACTACTTATTCAGTGTCCTTTAAAGTGCAGAACAATAGCTCTGAAATTGGCACTTTAAAACAGGAATGTTGCTATAGAGAGCAAAACATTAGGTAGGTTAGTGGATAACAATGAATAGTATGGACCTGAGTGAGTATGCCTTATCCTAAAATAATTTTCTTTTCTCCACAATATTCTGTTGTCACTCATTTTTCCAGTACAAATATGGCATATACCAGGTATAAAAATGGTGCACAGTAACATCACAACCTCCTAGATCTCTGAACTACAAGTTACAGGCAACCCCAATCTCTGGGACCTAAGCCATGCTAAATAATATTGCAGGTCACAAGTTACTTGGATTTAAATTCTGTGTACTTGGTTATTGATGAAAAACTTCTATTACTATAAACTATTCCAGGATCTAAATCCTTGTGCCCAACTGTGGTCAAGGATATGTACTGTGCAGCCCTCGGGGGGGTCCAGCAGGCAGTAGCCAAAGTTTTCCCTGTAAAATGGAAAAAAATGAATGGCTTAGCACCACAGATCATAAAAATTATGAAAGTGTGATACAAAGAAACGAGTCTTCTTAATATAGTGATCAAACCTGCTGCGGTGTCAATGCAAGCTCAGTGACAAAACTTCAATAGTGTATATAACAATACATTGTGCTAGTATATAGCGTTATCACCCCATTAATCCATATACCAAATTAATCAAGTCCCATGAGAATTATTTAAAAAGATAAAGTTCTCGTGCTCATGAAGTTCAGTACAACAAGGGCTCCACTAATGCTCAACTCGGGTGCCCCACATGGATGTGCACTCACCCTCCGATGTGCACCATTTATTTCTAGTGTGGTCACTTGTATTTGTTGGAGAATCCACCCCTGGGTGATACCTTTGGAAGTCACCTTGTCAGTGGATTAATCCCTGGATAGGACCTCCTAGGCTTAGTAGTATCGCTTGTAATTAATGGGGGATCCACCCTTGGATGTTATCTTTTGTCTCTATAGATTGCTCCTCATCTTGGGATGGGGAAAGAAACAGTGGAGGGATACCACATAGTGTAAAACCGTAGGATTTATTCACAAATAAAAACAAACCAATGGTAAATCAACTCAAAACTGTAAATTAACAGTATATGCAGCATGTGTATATAATGAGATTACTTCGGCTGGCGTATAGTGAGTACCACACTTCGTGGCTCTGCACGGTTCCGGCCGTGATGTAGGCGGAAGTGATGTTGCGATGACGCAATCAAACCTTGACGCGTTTCAGCCAATCAGGAGGGCCATTATCAGGAGCTTCCTCTCTGGCTGTCGCTTACAGCAACCACTCTTATAGAATGTCTTCTGTTACTGCCCATTTTCTTTAGCGTGTCGGCAGTCTGAAGTTTTTTTTGTTGTGTTAGGCAGGTGCATTCTCATGCATTAAAGTGTTTTTCCTTTGTGTGTTCACGTGTGCTTTGATTTGATTATTTAATGCAATTTTGAAGTTTGGAGTGGATAGAGATAACCATTCATCAAGCCTTGTAAATACCTGTTGCCAATGCATTCAAATGTATGTTATACATTGAAAATACATTGTCATTGGCTTCTATGAGTCTCCCAGCTAACTAAAATGCAGATTCAATTCAGACATGTCATATTTACTAAAAACACGCTGCTCTGCAGTGCTGAGGTGGGAGCAGACACTATCTTTATTATGAAGAACCACAATATCTGCGTTTTAGAGCATCAGAAAACGTGCAGTAAAATGCAACAATGTAAATGGTCCCTAGTAATGTCAAGGGTGGCACTTGAAACCCCCTATATGTCATAATCTGTCCACTAATGACTAGATGCTTTGATCCTAGCACCCATGGTATGGCTAAATCTGGAAAAAGGTTTATGCTCCGACTGAATGGGACGACAAAAAGATCAGATGGATCAACTGCTTTGACAGCTATTCTGCAGATTGCACTAGAAATTATTAATCATAGCGAGTGCTAAAGATATTTTCTCTTATTCCTGAGTGTGTGATGGGTGTTTTGTATCACCTAAATCAGGGATATGTAATTAGCGGACCTCCAGATGTTGCAGAACTACAAATCCCATGAGGCATAGCAAGACTCTGACAGCCACAAGCATGACACCCAGAGGCAGAGCATGATGGGACTTGTAGTTTTGCAAAAGCTGGAGGTCCACTAATTGCTTATCCCTGACCTAAATAAAGCCAATACAGTAGTATGATATACAGAGAATATACTGTATGCTCATGAGGGGAAACTTGGTGAGGTATGTATCAGTGCTGGGGGGGATATATTCACGACATGGTACCTTATGGCATTTGGTTATTTTCTGGCCGAGTAGTTTGTTCCTAGCAGTTTTGTTCCCGTCATTTAACCTACAATGAGTTAACAGGTAAACGCTGTGGTCACACACTGTGTGAGCAGCCATTGTTGTTAAGCGATTAAGCTTCCCATTCATTCTGCAGGTGCAAAATCAGCTGACAAAGTTTTTGCCAGTTACATAAGACATCCTCCACAATCTTACACTTTAACTGCCTGCTACAGGACAGTACAGAAGTCTGCATTTCATATATTGCCGCTGTATTAACAACCGTGATTATTCTGTGTTTTTTGCATCCTACTTCACAAATTAAGGTGCAGATTGCTATTAAGATAAAAATCAGAGAACGATCAGATGTGCTGACACCACCATACCATTGAAATATTTTTTTTTCCAAGACTTGCACATCAATATTCATACTCTTGTCTTGTGAGTGTATATTTTGTTGTCAATGCAATTAGGAGGTAGGAGCACAGAAGGCAGCAACTTCTGACTGAAATGATGACTGTCTATGGATTCATGGTGCCCATTAGATAATGGCCTTTTGATCCATCATATGGAATAATCAAAAAATGCCTATGACATGTACAGATCCTTTCTCGTCTTTTTATATACCCCTGAATGATTATTGCTGGGGAAGAGGGGTCACCCTGATGGATTTGAGTTTTCTGCCTGCCACTGGACTCCTGAGGAGCCATAAAATACAATGGTTGCAAATAGTAACATAATTATCATAAAAAGCTAATGACACATGTCACTGAGAGCTAGCATGTTAAATAATACACACGCATAGGTGTTATTAGGGCCTTAAGGGCCTTACTACATGGTGTAGATTTATCATTAATTATAATATTGTAGTTTTATCTATTGCATATTTTTTTCATGAAAGTATAGGCTGGGCACTTATTTAGTCCTTCATTTCCGTACCTTTGTGACCAGGCCATGGATCTTGGTAACACAGGTTCTGTTCCGGTTATTGGAAACCGACCACTAGGGAGGGAGCCAGACATCGACCCCCTCACTACCAGAGGGCCTGCCACCTATACCAGGTTCCACACCTAACAACTGGTTGCTTTGTGTCTTGAACTGTGCTCCACTCCTCTTTCTTGTCTTGCCGAGTTAACCTTTGGCAGTGGTGCTACTTCACACCCCTTTGTGCTTTTACAGACCCTGGCTCTTTAGATATGCCAGAACCAACATACACCCCTTTAATAACTTCAGACCAGGCTCAGAACCGTTGATACAACTTTACTGAAGAGCCTCCAACATTACAGTCCAATATGAAGAAAGTCCAATCCATTACCCTAACTAAATCTGTGTGGCTGCCCAGGCATAACTCTGCAAGATGGTAGTCCATGCTGGTGTTCTCCAAGACTTCGATGATCTCCTGAACCTTAGTGCCTCCAACAGACTGCAAGGCACAGCAGTCCCAAGAATGTGAGTCAAGCCAAGAGCCCTGGATTTCAGCCTTCCCCCTTTTTATAGCACAGGTGGGCTAGCTAGGACCCGGGAACCGATCATACATACTTAACTCTTTTCCCCCAGCCTGGGTAAGACTCTAACTAGTGCAGAATAAGACAGCCTGCCTACATGTATGTTAACCTCAAAATCAAAGGTAATCTTAACATTTTTACTTAATATATTGTATGCATGTGTGT
Source organism: Glandirana rugosa (assembly GCA_018402905.1). Taxonomy (NCBI): domain Eukaryota; kingdom Metazoa; phylum Chordata; class Amphibia; order Anura; family Ranidae; genus Glandirana; species Glandirana rugosa. The sequence continues at coordinate 655,852 of BLSH010213347.1, read as the reverse complement.
ATTAACAAGATTCTTGTAATGCTTGCCTCATTCAATCTCATTCATTTGCTACAAAATACCTGGTGATCCTGCCAGTTCCTCTTGTTTCCACCTTCAGTCTAACCACACCAAGTATAGAAGGCAGATCTGTGCTGGTATGCACAGTTTGTATCCCTGGGCTTTCTGCTCAGGCATACAGGATGCTGTGCCAATGCATGGCATGCCTATACACCTGTGGTCAGCTTTGCTCTCACATTGCCTCTCCAGCCCTGCTCTGTTGATTGACAGCAGCTCTGAGCCTTGCTGTTGAAACTCCACTGCTAAGAATTTGGAAATGGTGAAGAAGCATGGAAAGTGAGACTATGCGGTTATGTAACTGCAGAAAAAAAACGTATTAAAAAAAAAAAGTTTAGTATTTTTTATTAACTGATGTTGCCTTGGCAAAATTAAGTATTGTAGTATGCATTTTTGGCATGACTTCACAAGTACTTTAAAACTGTACAAAGTCTTGAAGTATCTTTTTTGTCCAGTGGGTGTGGTAACCATGGAAGGGTTAACAGGCATACACAGTGGAACTGTATTGTACCGGAGAAAGATATATAAAAACTTTTTCCTTGATAATTATACTGCCTTGTGTTACAGTATAAAATGTATTGAAAAAGGAGAGTAATACTTTAAGCATGTAATAGGGAACGCTTTAATTCCCAGCAACATGTGAAACGTTGCCCTTTGACATAGCAGTAACTCACAGTATGACACTTCTATAGCTCTGAAAGCAGCACAGATAAAGTAGAACCATAGGCAAAACATTTTTTTTCATTTTAGATAGAATAAGTGAGGATTATAACCCCTGTCAGTTTATTATTTGCCATCTATGTCCTATTGGGGATGTTTCCCTTCACTTCCTGTCCCATAACCAAAACAGGAAGTGATAGGAAATCTCTGCAAATTGAAGAGAACCCCTTGTGGACCCCCAGGGCCACCAGAACGAGTGTCCCCACTGGAAGATTTCCCCTCTATTACACAAAGTTTGGGATTTTCTTTTATATCCACTTTTGATGATAACGGTAAACAGGACAAATAGAGAGGGTGAATCTCCCTAATGGGGGGCACAGACAGCAATAAAGCCTGACAGAGGTTCTAATCCCTCTCCACTCTATCCAAAGCTAAAACAAAAAACTTTTGCCTTTAGGTTTAAATTCTCGATGAGAAGGTATTTCCAATCTATCAATCAGCACACACATGCATTAATTCCTGTAAGGTGTTAAACGATTATACTGTCTTCGGGAAGTTCTGTTTGCTAGTTGTAAGTTTTATTTGCATAGGATTTTCCGTCATGGGGTTGAGAAAACAAAGACGTCAAGAAAGCAAATACATCTGAAATAGTAAGTGCACATAGCGGTAATATGCCAATGAATATGGAAACAGAAGGGAGACAATGGATGAAACCAAAACTGGCTTTATCATATAGCTTATTAGTTGTGTAATAATGCAATTGTAAGTAAAAGATAAGAAAGATTTGAGTTGTATTTTATATCTTGTTTCGTAAAGCTGCAGCCACAATGATTAGGTTACAGCATTATTTTCTTCAATAATAATTCAACAAATACACTATAGTAACAAAAGTATTGGGACACCTGCCTTTACACGCACATGAACTTTAATGGCATCCCAGTCTTATGCCCCGTACCCACGATCCGAAAATCGGACGACAGATTGTCCGTTTTTTTTTTTTTCCATGCTAATCTCAGATCGAATCGGAAGAGTGTACTAAAGTCACGAATATTCTCGTACGACAGAATAAAAATCGGAAGTGATGTCATGTGTTGTAGTGTATTTGTATTGTATTGTCGGACGACAACTGTACCGATTAAACGAAAATCGTCCGATCAGGCACCATGCGATCAAAATTTTCATGCTTGCCTGATCAAATATTATCTGATGAACTGTCATGATCGGCTCTCGTAAGCTGTGTACTAATGATCCGATTATCGTACGATCGCATCGTATGCGGTATTTTTCATCCGATTTTCGGATCGTGTGTACGGGCCATTAGGCTCGATTCACACTAGTGCATTTTTTTATGCATTTTGCAGTTTGCAGTAATGCAGGGAATTTTTTTAACATGGATTCCTATGGAACATGTTCACATCAATGCTTTTTTGTGCCTCTGCGTTTTTGGAAAGGGTCGGGGACTTTTTTTCATGCAAAAAGCAGCGTTTTGCATGTAATAGACTTTAATGGGCATGCAAGAAAAACGCAAGTGCTGCGTTTTTACCGTGATTTTGCCACAATTTGCGTTTCACGTTTTTAAATCTGCCTAGCAACAAAATCCCCCCCCCCCAATTTTTTTTTAAAAACCACAAAATGTAAATCGTGGCAAAATCGCGGTAAAAATGCTGTAAGAGAATGCTGAAAGCACAGCAAAAAGCAGTGAGAAAACGCTGAAAAGCAAAATGCATTGATGTGAATCGAGCCTTAGTCCGTAGGGTTCAATATTGAGTTGGCCCACCCTTTGCAGCTATAACAGCTTCAACTCTTCTGGGAAGGCTGTCCACAAGGTTTAGGAGTGTGTCTATGGGAATGTTTGACCATTTCTTCCAGAAGTGCATTTGTGAGGTCAGGCACTGATGTGGACTAGAAGGCCTGGTTTGCAGTCTCCTCTCTAATTCATCCCAAAGGTGTTCTATAGGGTTGACGTCAGGACTCTGTGCAGGCCAGTCACGCTCCTCCACCCCAAACTCACTCATCCATGTCTTTATGAACCTTGCTTTGTGCACTGGTCCAAATCATTTGGTGGAGGGGGGATTATGGTATGGGTTTTTTTTTCAGAGGTTGGGCTTGGACCCTTAGTTCCAGTGAAGGGAACTCTTAAAGGAGTTGTAAAGGCAGAAGGTTTTTTTTTTATCTTAATGCATTCTATGCATTAAGATAAAAAAGCATTTGTGTGTAGCAGGCTCCCCAGCACCCCCTAATTACTTACCTGAGCCCTTTCTCTCTCCAGTGATATCCACGAATGTTTAAGCCATCCGAGACACTCTTCCTGATTGGTTGAGACACAGTAGCGGCACCATTGCCTCCCGCAGCTGTTAATAAAAGTCAATCAGCCAATCAAAGGAGAGAAGGGCCAGGTTGGGGCCTCATGTCTGAATGGGCACACGGAGCTCTGGCTCGGCTCGGGTGCCCCCATAGAAAACTGCTGACTGTGGGGGCACTCGATAGTAGGGAGGGGCCAGGAGCAGCAAAGAGGGACCAGAGAAGAGGAGCATCCGGGCTGCTCTGTGCAAAACCAACTACACAGAGGAGGTAAGTACAACATGTTTGTTTTTTGTTATTTTTAAAAAACTAGACTTTACCATCTCTTTAAGGCGTCAGCATACCAAGACATTTTGTACAATTTCATGCTCCCAACTTTGTGGGAAAAGTTTGGGGATGGCCCCTTCCAGTTCCAACATGACTACGCACCAATGCACAAAGAAAGGTCCATAATGGATGAGCAAGTTTGGGGTGGAGGAACTTGACTGGACTGCACAGAGTCTTGGCCTCAACCCGATAGAGCACCTTTGGCATGAATTTGAATGGAGACTGCGAGTCAGGCCTTCTTGTCCAACATCAGTGCCTGACCTCACAAATGCGCTTCTGGAAGAATGGTCAAACATTCCCATAGACACTCCTAAACCTTGTGGACAGCCTTCCCAGAAGAGTTGAAGCTGTTATAGCTGCAAAGGGGTGGGCCAACTCAATATTGAACCCTACAAACTAAGACTGGGATGCCATTAAAGTTCATGTGCGTGTAAAGGCAGACACCCCAATACTTTTCATAATATAGTGTATATACCCAAAGGATCTGTTATCTTTACATCTTGATTTATGTGACTCTGTACATAGAGTTTACATAGACAACTCAATCTGTCACATTATATTGCTATATTGGAGCCACATATTCCTTCCTGTATGCTGTCTGAAAATGATGGATTAGGCAATAATGCTGTACATGTACAACTCTATTATTACAGATAGGTAGAGGGATCCCTTACCTATGCTTCATCCACGTTTCACAACTATTAAAGTGGAACTCTAGTCAGATTTAAAAGTCAGATTTAAAAATTAAAAAGAATATCCAGGAAGTACAATGCGTCAACTTACTTCCAAATTTAGTTACAGTGCCCTGTTCCTCCAACAGTTGAGCTGTCACTAGCCCTCAACAATTAGGATCCAGTGAGTAGTTAAGACCACAAACAAATGGCAGTGACAGTAATGTCACTGCAGTTCAATGTGTCTGGCTTGCATGTTTCCAACACACCTTGACAATTATGTGATATGTAAACCTAGAGCAAGCCCTCCACCTGATCAGGGCTGTCTTAATGCATGGGCACTGCCCAGGGGTCCCAGGTGCATGGGGGCCCTGTGTTAATTTTGAATTACACCATACTTGCTAACTGTCCCAGGACAGTCACGCTTTTTACTGAGCTGTCCCCAGATGGCTGTGTCTTGGGCAACCTGTCCACAGAACCTTTACTGTGCCCTCCTGATCCCAGTATTGTGTCCTCCTGACTCCCCCTGTACTGTGCCCTTCTGCCTCCCCCTGTACTGTGCCCTTCTGCCTCCCCCTGTACTGTGCCCTTGGTGTTGATTAGTCGTTGATTTATGGCATGTTTTCTTATTGTTTAACCCGTTCAGATCCGCGCTATAGCCAAAGTACGGCTCAAGCGCGGATCTGAATTGCCGGGTGGACGTCCATGGATGCCCTGGCAATGTGCGCGCTCCTGGTGGCGGCATGGGCATGCCTGTGGGTCGGGCGGACTCTATGTCCACCCGAGACCCGCGATCCCCTGTCAAACCTGCAGAACGGGGAACTGCCAATGTAAACACGGCGGTTCTCCGTTCTGTTGAAGGGGACATGACAGATCTACTGATCCCTGTCACTGGGATCAGTTAGATCTGTAATGTCCTGGCCAGCCCCGCCCCCCCACATTTAGAACACACCCAGGGAACACACTTAACCCCTTCACTGCCCCCTGCAGGTTAACCCCTTCACTGCCAATGACATTTATACAGTAATCAGTGGACATTTACATTTCTGATCGCTGTATAAATGTCATTGGTCCCAGAAAAGTGTCAAAAATGTCCGACATGTCTGCCCCAATATCGCAGTCCTGATAAAAATCGCAGATCGCCGCCATTACTAGTAAAAAATAAATGAATAATAAAAACGCCATAAATCAATTCCCATAGTTTGTAGACGCGATAACTTTTGCGCAAACCAATCAATATACGCCTATTGCAATTTTGTTTTACCAAAAAAATGTAGAAGAATATATATCGGCCAAAACTGTTGAATAATTTTTATTATTTTTTTTTTTTTTGGATATTTATTATAGCAAAAAGGAAAAAATATTGTTTTTTTTTTCAAAATCATGGCTCTTTGTTTGTTTATAGCGGCGATCAGAAATGACGCAGAGGTGATCAAATACCACCAAAAGAAAGCTCTATTTGTCGGGAAAAAATTATTTAAATTTAGTTTGGGTACGACACCACACGACCACGCAATTCTCATTCAAAATGTGACATCGCTGAAAGCCAATAATTGGTCTGAGCAGGAGGGGGGTTTAAGTGCCCAGTAAGGAAGTGGTTAAATTCTATTTTATTTAAGGCAATAATAAATATATGTTTAATTCTATCAACCATTTATACTTATATTTGAGAGTAGGTGCATAAATTGGGGCAGGCTGCTAGGAGCCCAGTGTATTACTTTGCCCAGGGGCCCATCATGCTATTAAGACAGCCCTGCACCCTGGGAATGGCATGATTCAAAATAATATTGCAGAGTAAATATGGTGAAGCTTCCCATACACAGAATGAAAAATGAATAAAAAATCATAGATCTTGGATGGATTTCTAATGCGCTTTTGTAATATTCCAATTGTTCAACAGACCTCAGAAAAAAAGATCAGTTTTGTCAAATTTAACTGGATGTTGTGCAAAGACATTCATTGCATTGTCAATTTAGAGTACCCTTTCTCAACCAAGGTTCAATGGGACCCTATAGTTCCCCCTAAGGTTGCTAGGAGTTCCTTGAGCAAAGAAACCTTAAAATGATCCCAAAGGTTCCTCCACGACATAAAGGTTAAGAAAGACCGACTTTCTGAAAGATACAACTGCTCTGTAGAATAGATGATTAAATCACACAGATTTGTAGTTCCATGTATGGCCAACATAAGTTCTTTGGCATAACCTGTAGTTCCTCTTCTTATACGTAGTAGTCACTAGATCAGTGTTTCTCAACTTCGGTCCTCAAGTACCCCCAACAGGCCATGTTTTGGGAATATCTCTTAGATAAAATATCTGTCCAAAATACCAAGCCATGGACTCTGATTTAAAGCACCTGTGCAAGATAAAGGAAAACCTGAAAGCACGCCCTGTGGAGGGTACTTGAGGACCGAGGTTGAGAAACACTGCACTAGATACTTAAACCACGATAGGTGATAAGGACCTCTTACATAAGAGCATTAGCTGATCTCTACAAAAAGGGTCATATACGATTGCGAAAAGTTTTGGAAAAGAACGTTTTAACCTTTAAATGGCTTCAGCAGATTAGTGTTAATTATAGGAATTCAAATCCTAATTGCCTGTATCAGGCCGCAGGCAAGTGCTGTGAGTGATATATGAGATGCCTTACCTTGCCTTGTGCTCACAGCTCCATGAGGATGCTTCCTCTTCCAATCTGCCAGGACCTGCACAGCCACTTCTATAGAGTTGTGTTTGCATTCAGTCTCTGTCTTATTGGGACTACGTTGCTAGGTAACATTATTCTTGACAACAGCCGGACAGCCCCCTCCTCTCTTTTCTGTGCCAGTTGACATGCAGTGTGACATTGGCAGGTCTCTTTCCTCTACTACGTGTCTAATAACCTCTCGAGAAAATCCTCACCACTGCACATTTCTGCTGGTTATACACGAGAATATTGTATTTCTAACCTATTCTTTGATTTTTTCTTGTCTGGACAAATATTACAACAGAATCAGAACAACCAAAATTCACGGATGGAAAACACATAAGGGAACTGTTCTACCTGCCACCTAACAGTTTGTATTTTTGTCCATCCAGTCCTGAGGTTTACACAGCTCCATCACACAGCCAGGCATATGACACCACTTACCATAAGGAATACAGTGGTGTCCTCTCTTCACTTCTAGCCTTCTGACTGGGCAGTGAAGGAGAAGCAGCAAACCGATAAGGTCATTCTTCTGTTCTCTCTTAATCTATCAGTATGTTCTTGTAAATACATTTGCATATAGCAAATTTCATTGGATTCTAGTCTTTCCCGAATCTCCTCCAACCTGTAAAAATACACTATACCAGGGATAAGCAATTAGCGGACCTCCAGCTGTTGCAAAACTACAAGTCCCATCATGCCTCTGCCTCTGGGTGTCATGCTTGTGGCTGTCAGTCTTGCTATGCCTCATGGGACTTGTAGTTCTGCAACAGCTGGAGGTCCGCTAATTGCATATCCCTGCACTATACGATATACTGCGTCAAATGTATGTACTTACACTAGCAGCATTAAAAAAACGAATTGTAATACTATATTGAGGTGTAGTTAAGTTTCATGATTGTGGGTAATCACACATGTAATAGTTATATAATTATTCATTTATAAAATGTTAGTGTAGAGCAGTGGTTCTCAACTCCGGTCCTCGGGACCCACTAACAGGCCAGGTTTGCAGGCTAACTGAAATGCATCACAGGTGGTATCATTTGCTGCTCAGTGATTGCAGTATTCTAGTCTACATCCCCCCAAGGTAATACTTAAAATCTGGCCTGTTGGTGGGTCCCGAGGACAGGAGTTGAGAACCACTGGTATAGAGAGACAATAAAACAGATGAAATGGGGACATATTCTAGCTTTGCAAAGGCAAAATCTTGATTGGCAAAATATTTCTACCCCTATAATATAAAACTTAAAGCGTAGCTCCACTTTTGTTGAGAAGAAAACATTCCCCTCTGGGTGATCTATGAACATTCCAAGGATTTTAACAAACGTTGTTGCAGTTTCCTACCTTTTGTTATTCCGAAGCAATAGTCATTTGTTTGTCTGTGTCCATGTTCAGTGTGAATCTGTATGGGAGTGATTTTATAATTATCAATCAGCTGCTGCACCTGCAAGGCTCTGATGAGGAAAGCTGCTGGGTCTGCATCCCTTTAGACGTGATTTGCCTTTAAAAGTATCATATCAATAATTACATTTTTGTTGCAGGGGATGCCCAATATCTGATTTGTATCGTTATGCAGACTTCTGGGAAAATCAGTAGGGCAATCACACCAGCAGGAAATGACCGGGGGGTGTTCCATACACCATCTGTGCACAGGACACCTCCAGGTAGCCAAATCACATTGCATTTTACAGAAATTTACAGCAGCTGCAGATTGAAAAGTAAAGATAATTTTTAATAACATTCAATTACAATATGACTTGTGCTGCAATTGTATATGCTTTCTTATTTGTTTTCTATTTGCTACTTAATTCTTTTTAACGGAAGTGGAGTTACCATTTACATTTGAACTTCACCCAAAAGGGGAGTTCCGCTTGTCTACCCCCCCTCCCCTTTTTAACTTTTGGCACTTTACTTTCTTTTGGGGGAGCAGGTACCTGGTCTTGATAGGTACCTGTTCACACTTCCACTGCAGCGATCCACAAGTTTATGTTTGTGGGAAAGAGTGCAGTAAACCTAAAATGTGTGAACACTAGGGTATCATCCCGATAGAGTAGCAAAAGGACAGAAAGAATTTTGGGACTTTGAATTTAACCCAATGTGCACACTTACCACACAAAAAGAAAAATTATTTTCCTATATCATACAGTTTGTATAAAAATCTTTTTTTATTTCATACAATTTAAAAACACATATTGTTGTCTGTGAAATACATTACAAAGATAAGCACATTAAATCTTCTAAGAAGGTCAACGCGTTTCACGGATGGTGGATTTTATACAAACTGTATGATATAGGAAAATCTTTTTTCTTTTTGTGTGGTTTTAAGTGTGCACACTGGAGTATATTCAAAGTCCCAAAATACCCTCTGTCCAAGTTGAAGTTAGGCCCCCTGCAGCCTTCTGGCTCACGTCACATATCCCGGGAAGCTGAGGGAGTGACCAATCACAAAGAGCAGCGCAGCTCCCGTATGCAAAGTGGAAAGCCAGCTGTGACGCCGCAAACAGTCACAGCTAGCTTTCCAAAGTAAAGATACTGGCCCCTGGTCCCAAAATAACTGAAAGGTAGTTTTAGATATTAATATCTGAAGAACATGTGTTTGCCCATCTCTCCTCAGTACAGTGGGGTTGATTTACTAAAGGCAAATAGATTGTGCACTTTGCCAGCGCAGTTGCAGTCTGCAAGGTCAGTTGTTCCAGAACTCAAATGAGGAGAAGCTCTGATGACTTCCATCATCCAATCATGTGCCAGCAAAGATGCAGTTTTTTTATGGTCAATGCAAGTGATTGGCTATTCTTTGAAAAGTGAAGCTTTACATCAATTATTAAAATGATTGTAAAGACATGTTATACTTACCTCCTCTGTGCAGTTGATTTTGCACAGAGCAGCCCAGATCCTCCTCTTCTCGGGTCCCTCTTTGCTGCTCCTGGCCCCTCATTCCTATCGAATGCCCCCTCAGCCAGCAGCTTTCTATGGAGGCACCCGAGCTGAGTCAGAGCTCTGTGTATCCATTCAGGCATGGAGCCTTGACCTGGCCCCGCCCCCTCTCCCCCCTGATTGGTTGATTGATTTTGATCGACAGCCGTGGGAGCCAGTGGCACTGCTGTTGTGTCTCAGCCAATCAGGAGGAGTGTCCTGGATGTCTAAGACACTCATGGACATCGCTGGAGAGAGAAGGGGCTCAGGTAAGTAACTAGGGGGTGCTGGGGGGGCTGCTACACACAGAAGGTTTTTTATCTAAATGCATTAAGATAAAAAACCTTCTGCCTTTACAACTCCTTTAAGCTTTGGAGCAACTGCACTTGCAAAATGCACAGTCTATTTGCTTTTAGCAAATCAATCCTTTGGAGTTCTCAGCTATGCAGCTTCCGGGTTCATAGCTGTCAGTTCCTGGAAACTCTGGATGGGGAAGGAGGAAACAGTAGACCAGGCATACTACAAGTGAAACATCAGAGGTTTAATAGATTCTTGATGTCTCTTTAAAGAAGACTTATCACTCAAAAATGTTTTCACATGGGGTTAGGGTTGCCACATCATCCCTTTAATCCAGGACACAAATTAATTAGACAGGTTCTGTGGCTGATTAAGGTGGTTTTTAAACTCACTTGGTGCCTTATCTGCATTAAATTAGCCCCAGAACCTGTGTAATTCATATGTGTCCTGGATGATGTGGCAACCCTACATGGGGTAGCTTTTTAACCTTCTTGTGATAACAATACATGTATAGGCTACTCAGGGCCGGTGCTACCACTAGGCAAACTAGGCAGCCGCTTTGGGCGCACTGCTGCCTAGGGGCGCCCGATCCCTGGTTTCCCTCTGCGTCTGCATGCTCTTCAGGCTGCAGCATGTAACTAGCTCAGTCTCAGGCAACTGCTCCGTCCGATTGGTAGTGTAATTAGAGGCGCAGCTCAGCACTGGAGCCAGCGCTAGAGGAAGCAGAGCCGATGCTTCCTGTATAGCGCCACCTCCTGTCACATAGGCAAGGCAAAGGGGGTGAAGTCAGGGGTGGAGCCAATGGGGGGTGGCAAAATGAGGTTTTGCCAAGGGTGTCAAAAATCCTTGCAGCAGCCCTGAGGCTACTGCCTTTTTTCATATTTTACATAATGTTATATGTTACACCTATTGTATATTATATTATTAGCATGTGTGTGAAAAATGGAAAAACTATACAATAATTCTAATACTATAACAATAATTAATGCCAATGGGTATCTTTAGGCCTTTTGCTTTTGTATGCTTACAATCCTTATATTTTACAGCAGTCTGTATATTATACAGGGGACATGGCAATTAGTTAAACAATAAACACATCTATGAATAAATATTAACTGGTATGTTAACCTTGCATGAAGGTAGGCATTCCTGGAAAACCTTTGGATGTGCTCTTTACTTGACATCCCTGCAGGAGGCTATGAATAGGCTCAGCTTAAAGAGTATGTTAGAGTATGTTCTTCATATTCCTGATACAGTGCCTTGAAAAAGTATTCATACCCCTTGAAATTTTCCACATTTTGTCATTACAACCAAAAACATAAATGTGATTTATTGGGATTTTATGTGATAGACCGGCACAAAGTGGCACATAATTGTGAAGAAGTGGAAGGAAAATGATAAATGGTTTTCCAAAATTTTTACAAATAAATATCTGAAAAGTGTGGCATGAATTTGTATTCAGCCCCCCTGGGTCAATACTTTGTAGAACCCCCTTTCGCTGCAATTACAGCTGCAAGTCTTTTTGGGGGATGTCTCTACCAGCTTTTCACATCTAGTGACATGTTTGCCCATTCTTCTTTGAAAAATAACTCAAGCTCTGTCAGATTGGAAGGAAAGCGTCTGTGATCAGCAATTTTCAAGTCTTGTCACTGATCCTCAATTGGATTTAGGTCTGGACTTTGACTGGCCCATTCTAACACATGAATATGCTTTGATCTAAACCATTCCATTATAGCTCTGGCTGTATGTTTAGGGTCGTTGTCCTGCTGGAAGATGAACCTCCGCCCCAGTCTCAAGTCTTTTGCAGACTCTAACAGGTTTTCTTCTAAAATTGCCCTGTATGTGGTGGAAACACTGTAAAAAAGAAGGCACACAACCAGCCTTGCGCATTACCCAAGTGGTATCTTTAATAATGTATAAAAAAAGTATACTTACAAACACATTAATGATAAAAGCATATCAAGGTCCATAGAAGACACAAAGCGACCAGGTCACCAAGACTGTTCCCTAGCAAGTCAGAGGACCTTCCAGATGGCTGACGCGTTTTAGGGGGGGATCCGAGGGCTCCAAGGAAAAGGGGAGGGGATCACCCCCTCGAAACACATCAGCCATCTGGAAGGTCCTATGACTTGTGAGTATACTTCTTTCTATACATTATTAAAGATACTACTTGGGTAATGTGCAAGACTGGTGCTCCCTCTTTTCTTTGTTTTATAGTCAGCATAAGTGTTGGGGGGGGGGTGTATTTTTAAAGTGTAACTTTGATCAGAAAATGAAGTCCTAAAAGATCATTTCATGCTGGCCCCTTTTGCTCCTGATACACGGAGATTAAAGTGGATGTAAACCCACCACCCACCCAGTATAAACTAATGACACGGTATTCATGTATATATACATGCAAGCCTCCTGCATCTACCCCTACCTTTCAAATGTCCTTCCTGTAAGCACTAGCAGCTCTGTAAAACTCTGAAATCAGAGGGTGTCTGTGTTTGCTGGAGTTTGGTGGGTGGAGTTGTGATGTCACAAGCCTCCCCACCCACCTCTATACTGAGACCTTGAGGAGGGAGCCGGGAGGGAGGGGGGAGTGGAAAACTTTCTCTGCTGTGTGAAGGAGATAAGCAAATTGCTTGTCACTCACAGAGCAAGGGGCGGATCGACTGTGTATTTCCCTGTTAGTCGGACTTTCTCTTCCTGAAAAGAGATGAGCTCATTACTCACAGTTGGATTAACTCTTTGTGGCAAGACTGGGCACAGATGATTTGACATGCTATACTCTACCAGGCAGAATTATTAATTCATTTTTTTTTCAGGTTTACATCCACTTTAAACAAATCCTCCTGCATAAGTTGTACCTGTTTATCTGCAGCTTTCTCTACGATACAACTGTTCAAAGTCCAGAATTTATTACAGTTAGTCTGTGCCTTCAGAAAGCAAGGGGCGGGGAGCTGAAGTTACACTCTGCATAGCTCGGTGAGAGCTTATTGGAGGGAAGGCACATCCCCCCCCCCCCCCATTTACATGGTACACAGGAACAGAACTGAGGCTGTCAATCACAGGCTGTGTGCTGGAGCTACCTCTCTTGTCACTTTTTCATCTCTTGCTGTCAAGAAAACTTGTCAGAAGTGACTCACGCAGATAGTGGAACTAGGCAGCAGACACTAAGTGCTCTGGATTGAGACAAATACACACCATAGAGGGATATGCTTTGTTTCATGTCAGAGGTTAACAACCACTTTATAGTGATTCTGAAGCTTATTTTTAAAATAATAATCATGTCATATCTGTACAATGGTTTTGCAAAGAGCAGCCCCAATCCTCCTATTCTGGGGTCCCCCGCTGGCACTCCTGGCTCGTCTTCTTCTGCGAGTGTCCCCATAGCAAGCCTCTTGATCGGTGACGCTGATGGGCACTGATAGGTGGCACTGAGAGGTGTCACTGATGGGTGGCACTGATGGGCACTGATAGGCACGGGTATGAGGCAATGATTGGCAGCACTTATGGGCACTGATAGGTGGCACTGGTGGTCAATGATTTTCAGCACATTCAGGCATTATGGGGAGCGCTGACAGCATGAAGGAAAACAAACGATAACCGACAACTGTTTATTTCCGTGATCAGCTGTCATTGGCTGACAGCTGATCACATGGTAAAGGGCCTGCTGTGATTGGCCCTTTACTTGATCTATGACCAATCAAGTCCCACGGACCAAAAGATCAAAGAGCACGCCACTCGCGCGCCTGGGGAAGCGTGATAACGGAGGCGTCTATGGATGCCCTCCCGGCAATTTAAGCCAACGCTGTAGCCATCTTTCGGCTATAGTGCAGGTGGCAAGTGGTTAATATGGAATGGATACTATGTTTTTTTGTTAAAGAAAATGGATTGTTATCAAACTGTTATGGGTAAAGTTTAGCTTTAAGATTCAATAGGGTTATCCCAGGATTCTACTTCAACAATAACTGTGTGAACCATGAAAAAAATGATTGAAAGTTACAACTGCTTTCATCTACAGGTAATATGCCGCACTACTGCTGTGCTGCTCCATGTTTGTAATTCTGCTTTTTGTAGAACATGTGTCTTTAACGCCTTTCTGTTTTAATATTTACAGACCTTTGTTGCTACTGTTTGACAAACGTATTAGTCAAGAAAAGCTGTCTGCAGGAGGTATGATATCACATGCTGATTCCCAGCTCCATGGATTGTTGAATTGTTAATAGAAGTGCTGTATTATGCGTTATTAGTGATGATCCTTCTACTTAGGCGTGTTTTCCATTCAATGGTTCTGCTTGAAAGCCACTGAACCTAAAAGAACACAAATCACTTTTACATTTAAAATGGATGTAAACTCAAAACGTGAAAAAAAATTTCTGAAATCTACAATGTTTATTGTGCATAAGAAGTAAGTTGAAGAATTCAGGGATGTGCAGTCAGGGGAGGCAGATGAGGTAGAGCCTCACCTGCCATGAACATAAAACAAAAAACACTATCGAGCTTCGAGAGTCGTAGCTCGGCGACTGGTCAAAATTTGGGGCTCCTGCCACCTATGGTTCCAGAGATACGGGGCTCCTTGCGCAGCCTGTCAGAAGCTACATACAGAGCAGCCACTTTAAATACAAGCTGGCATGCTCTATTTGCAGAAAACTGAGAGGATGAGCTCACAGTGCCTCTCCTCACTTCTTGTCAGAGGCACTGAGCTCAATGGACAGCTAGGAGCCTTGGACCAATGGTAAAGTACCATTGGCCCGAGCTGTCCAATAAAAATACTGCAGTGGAGGCTCTCCTCTCACTAAGGTGTCAAAGAAGGGGGCATGTGTCTAAAAGACAAATGCTCCCGCCCAGCTCAGCCCTCTTAACTACAAGGAAAAAACATGGGTTTAAGGTTTACCCATAATCCCATGTTTTTCTCGCACAGGTAAGAAGGAGAATCTTCTGCTGCTGAAAAGGTACTGTTTTAATCAAGCTAAATAATATACTATTTTGTCCGTTAAGCCACCTGCTTGAATACAGTTTTTGAAAATATAGTAAATTACCTTAAAAACAATATATAATAATTATTTGTATATTACTTACTTATGGTAACTAACCACTTGCCACCCAGGCCAATTCTGACACTTATTTCCTGCATGTAAACAGCATCAATTTTTTGCTAGTAAATTACTCAGAACCACCAAACATTATATATATTATTTTAGCTGACACCCTAGGGAATAAAATGGTGGTCTTTGCAACTTTTTATGTTACACGGTATTTGTGCAGAAACTTTTCAAACACGTTTTTTAAAAAAGAACTGTTTCATGAATAAAAGCCTGATTTTTTTGTATAATGTGAAAGATGATGTTACGCTGAGTAAATAGATACCTAACATGTCACGCTTTAAAATTGCACACAAATAAAAACAAAGATGCACACTGCGCTCACCCATCAACGAGGCTGTCAGTGATGGCTAACGAGTGGGAAAATGACAGGTATGGAGGCAATATCAATAAGACAATGAGGCATGAATAAACAACTAGCACAGTCCTAGATAGTCCTAGACAGTCCAAAATGAAGATGTGGATGGCTCCTGGAGGCTGCAGGCTTGTAACGAGCAGAAGGACTCTATAGCATAAATGAGAGAACAAAAAAAGCAGCACTTCTAAGTGCAGTATATCCACCATTTAATATAAAAGCACTAAATAATACACTCACAAAGATAAAAGACAATACGCATGGATGTAGTATAGGGCCATCCGCTCAGACCCGGGGACGGAGCGGACTGCAATCTGCTCGTTAATACCGGAGCCAGGCAACTCCTGTATTAACGAGCGGATTGCAGTTGACTCCGTCCCCGGGTCTGAGCGAATGGCCCTATACTAAATCCATCCATATTGTCTTCTATCTTTGTGAGTGTATTATTATTAAATGGTGGATATACTGCACTTAGAGGCGCTGCTTTTTTGTTCTCTCATTTAAAATTGCACACACTTGTGGAGTGGCGCCAAACTTCAGTACTTAAAAATCTCCATAGGCAACGCTTTAACATTTTTTTACAGGTTTATTGTTTAGAGTTACAGAGGAGGTCTAGTGCTGGAATTATTGCTCTCGCTCAAACGTTCGAGGCGTATGCAATCTGTGTGTATCTGGCTCTGATACTAGCCAGTGCCTCATCAGCCACTGGCCTCACCGCACGTCCCTGGAAGAATTTACCTTTTGTAATAAATACCTTCAATGGAGTGAATTTCTTTACTTCCTGTGCATTTAGACTTATTGCTGTATATGTGCTGTGTGAGCAGCACTTCTGCTATGTATTTGATATATATATACAGTATCTCACAAAAGTGAGTACACCCCTTACATTTTTTTAAATATTGTATTATATCTTTTAATGTGACAACACTGTAGAAATGACACTTTGCTACAAAGTAAAGTAGTGAGTGTACAGCTTGTATAACGGCGTAAATTTGTTGTCCCCTCAAAATAACTCAACACACAGCCATTAATGTCTAAACCGCTGACAACAAAAGTGAGTACACCTCTAAGTGAAAATGTCCAAATTGGGTCCAATTAGCCATTTTATCTCCCCGGTGTCATGTGACTCGCTAGTGTTACAAGGTCTCAGGTGTGAATGGGGAGCAGGTGTGTTAAATCTGGTGTTATCGCTCTCACTCTCTCATACTGGTCACTGGAAGTTCAACATGGCACCTCATGGCAAAGAACTCTCGGAGGATCTAAAAAAAGAATTGTTTCTCTACATAAAGATGGCCTAGTCTATAAGAAGATTGACAATACCCTGAAACTGAGCTGCAGCATGGTGGCCAAGACCATACAGAGGTTTAACAGGACAGGTTCCACTCAGAACAGGCCTTGCCATGGTTGACCAAAGAAGTTGACTGCACGTGCTCAGCATCATATCCAGAGGTTGTCTTTGGTAAATAGACATATGAGTGCTGACAGCTTTGTTGCAGAGGTTGAAGGGGTGGGGGGTCAGCCTGTCAGTGATCAGACCATACGCCGCACACTGCATCAAACGGGTCTGCATGGCTGTCTTCCCAGAAGGAAGCCTCTTCTAAAGATAATGCACAAGAAAGCCCACAGACAGTTTGCTGAAGACAAGCAGACTAAGGACATGGATTACTGGAACCATGTCCTGTGGTCTGATGAGACCAAGATAAACTTATTTGGTTCAGATGGTGTCAAACGTGTGTGGTGGCAACCAGGTGAGGAGTACAAAGACAAGTGTGTCTTGCCTACAGTCAAGCATGGTGGTAGGAGTGTCATGGTCTGGGGCTGCATGAGTGCTGTCGGCACTGGGGAGCTACAGATCATTGAGGCAAACATGAATGCCAACATGTACTGGGACATACTGAAGCAGAGCTCACTTCTGAGACTGGGCCACAGGGCAGTATTCCAACATGATAACGACCCCAAACACACCTCCAAGACGAGGGTAAAGGTGATGGACTGGCCAAGCATGTCTCCAGACCTAAACCCTATTGAGCATTTGTGGGGTATCCTCAAACGTAAATTGGAGGAGTGCAAGATCTCGAACATCAGCTCTGTGATGTCATTGTGGAGGAGTGGAAGAGGACTCCAGTGGCAACCTGTGAAGCTCTGGTGAACTCCATGCCCAAGAGGGTTAAGGCAGTACTGAAAAATTTTGGTGGCCACACAAAATAGTGACACTTTGGGCCCAGTTTAGACATTTTCACTTAGGGGTGTGCTCCCATTTTTGCCAGCGGTTTAGACATTAATAGCTGTGTGTTGAGTTATTTTGAGGGGACAGCAAATTTACACTGTTATACAAGCTGTACACTCATTACTTTACATTGTAGCAAAGTGTCATTTCTTCAGTGTTGTCACATGAAAAGGTATAAAATATTTACAAAAATATGAGGGGTGTTTTTACTTTTGTGAGATACTGTATATATATATATATATATATATATATATATATATATATATATACCTTTAGTAGTTCCATGATTAAATGTTCACTGCAGGGGGTAGGAACAAGATGAGCCACTCTAACAAGTCCATGTTGAATATTTTTTGGTATAATTACATACTCTCATTTTATCAATGCACAGAAAAATTGGTGTATGTATGGTAACAATGTAGCACCCTGGTCCTAAACAGAGCTGCTAACAAAAATTAGTTGTGCTATGTGGTAACTAGCATGGCTAATTGGTAGGGGATCCACTGATTTTACCCTAAGCCTGGGTCTAGTGTAGTTCCTCTCTTCTGTCACAAGGTGGCATGGCTGCCTCTGACATTAGAACGGTGGATTACATATAACACAGGTTATGAATAGATATGTTATCTCAGCCAATCAGCAGGGGTTTCTTTCTTCCCCGGAGCATGATGGGATAGTCTATTTATTGGTGAGGAGTCAGGTGACCAGTGTTCTTTCTGCCCCAGGCTTCGTCTGGGGAGACGTTTCTGATGCAGCAGCAGAGGGTTAGGCCTGAAGCGTGAGCAGGGCCGCTGTTAGAAATCATGGGGCCCCGTACAGCCTACCTGATGGGGCCCCCTTTGACCCCGCCCTCAACTCCACCCCTGGCCCCTCCCTTGCCTAAAAAGTCGAGGGGGGAGATATGATGCAACAGTTGTAGAAGTGAACTTCAGAACTGCTGGTATCACTTCCACATTAAACCTGAGTTGCTTTTACAAGTATACACACACTCCTGGCTGCTGACCCCAGCCACAAATGTGTGTATGTGTTTAAAAAGACATGCTCGCAGCATGGCCTCAGCTCTGATATAAAACCCTGTGGTTAAAGGGGAGTTGCCGGGGGCTGTAAAAATGCAGCTCAGCTGTGCGGTTTTACTGCCCCCCCCCCAAACACAAATATACAATAGCATCTCACAGTGCCTTCTAATCTTTAGGCCTCATGCACACATTTTTTTTTTACTGCTTCCAAACACCCCTCCATGTTATCTATGTCTATGCACACACAGAATTTCAGAATCTTTTAGTGGCAGGGGCGTTTACAAGCAGGAGAAAAAAACAGGGCACGTGTGTCCAGGAGCAGCAGCGTTTTGACAAAAAAAAAAATACTTGACGCATGTAAATGCTCCTAAATGGATGTTAATGCTAGGCATGTTTAGCGCTTGAGCGATAATTCATTTCAGTGACCAGAATAACATATTATTCTGGCCAATCAAATGAACGCCCAAGTGCTTGACTCCTGTAAATGAGCCTAAACGTTTGTAAAAGCATTGGACACTTTTACAAGCGTCAGGCGTTTTTTCTGGCAAAAGGCTGCTGCCAAGAGGAGGGGGGGTTTTAAAATATCCTGTGTGCATGAGGCTATATAGCATAGGATAATCTTTCACATAGCACAGGAGGTACTCCATGGCTCTGCCATAGTGTGTTAGCTGGTGTGTGCTGACTTTGCTATGGCTGTACTGTGGTACAATCTGTAACACACAGTACAGCCATAAAGTAACAAAGTCAGCACACCCCAGCTATGTAACACACTATGGCAGAGCCATGGAGTACCTCCTGTGCTATGTGAAAGATTATCCTAAGCTGAGAATCATAAGGCGCTGTGAAGATGTGGACGATTCTTTTAAAATGACAACAGGTGTTTTAACACCTCACCTCACTGTGCTGCCCAGTGCCTGCCGCGCTACCTGATGCCGACGCCAGGATTCTTTTACCGTTCCTTCCCTGTAAGCTGTCTTACATCATTCCCTGAGACAGCTGGAGCGGGTAAAGCAGAATACAGATCACTCCGCCAAGCCCTGGAGAAGGAGAGCGGCGGCCGGAACACAGGGGAATGCAACAGAGCACAGGATTGTACACCGCCACCCGAAAATGGAAAAATAGTCCCTCCTCAGCTCCCACCTTGTGAGCCCCTAGTGGGGCCTGGGAATATATATTTCTGCACATCCTAAGCAAGTAGGAGCGTGAGGTGTAAGTCATTAAGCCCTATTTATTTATTTTTTCTCTTTTTAAGAAATGCACTATAAAGCTGTCCGGGCCATCTACACCAGGGCTGGTTGTACTGCCCTATCAGCGGCCCTGAGCGTGAGGCCTAACCACTTGTAAGGAGGTTCTGCCTGCAGACTCCAGAAAAGTTTTGGCGTGCCGCTGGAGAAAAGAGGCGGGTCTTAGAGCCCGCATGTATAGTGCATCCTCCTGGCACCATGAGGATACACTATACACGCGGGCTCTGAGACCCTGTGTTGGGTGCTCCTTAAAGGAACATAGTATCCTCGTGTATTTTCCTTACCACAAATCAAATTTTCTGGTCCCTTGCTACCTTCTGTGATTGCATGCAGTCTGTTTGATCCTGTGTCTTTGTCTTTGAGTCAATATCTATCAACTAATAAATGTAACTTTTCGCGAAGGCTCTGTTACCTGGGTGGGCGGCATCCCCTGTGGAAGCCCCAACTGTAGGACAAAACATGTTGGGAACAATGTCATCATGCTGCACCCACAAGGACTGTACTGTATCTGACATGATGTATTGTTTTTATGAAATATGCATCTTTTTAATGATACAAATAAAAATGTATACTTTTTAATGACTCTTATGATTTATTGGAGATGCACCTTAAAAGTCTCATAATCTCTAACTATATATGGGGGCGTACCTAGTGCATTTGGCACCCAGGGCGGATCCTATATCTGGCACCCCCCAGCACGAAAAAGCGAGATGGTGCAGGTTTTTAGGGATTAAATCAGATGGTAAGGAGGAGACAATATAATGCTTCCTTGTCGCCTGTCAAACACCCTCTAAAAAGTGATCCACTGTGGTTCACTCTTCAGAGGGCAGCACTAGTGTATACTAATCTACAGCAATGCCCCTCACAGGGCCGATACTAGGGTCACAGATGCCTCAGTGCAGAAATATTTCTGGTGCCCCCACATGGGTGTGGTCATCTTAATAACTACTCCCCTTTACAAATGTTTCTATGGCAATGACTGCAGCCTCACCAGTGCCCATCAATGCAGCCTGATCAGTGCCCATCAGCGCAGCCTCACCAGTGCCCATCAATGCAGCCTGATCAGTGCCCATCAGCGCAGCCTCACCAGTGCCCATCAATGCAGCCTGATCAGTGCCTATCAATGCACCCTCCCCAGTGCCCACCAATGCAGCCTCACCAGTGCCTGTGATGATATCACCTGTGAGACACACACACAAAGTCATATCACGCATGAGACGCAAGCAAGGCTGACCCCACTTTGGAAGGCAACTCCATTTTGTGATGGTCAGCCATTGCAGTTTGAGCGTAGGACAAAACTCCTCATTTCCACCCCCTCCCTTCCTGGCCAGATCAACTTCAAAGGGGCATCTGGACAAGCCAGAAAGAGAAATTTGTTGGTGTCTATCTTTAAACAGCCATAAACCAAACTGATGCCCGGACATGCGATCCCATAAATCACCCAGGCAACTCTAACCCCAGAGTGACCCTCTGTCTGTCTTAAAACTTACCCAAAAACTTCCATCAATTCATAACTCCAGCTAAGAGCATGCCATAGTGATAAAACGTACATATTTGAATGTAGGATTTCGGCCCGCGTTATTCAAGTATAAACATTCCCCCCTTGTTACCCAAGGAGGGATAGAACTAGTGTATTCCCTCCCCAGGGTTCCCAAACGTCACAGCGCATTCATGTGTGGACTTAAATGAAAACCCTCAATGTGCTGAATTTCTTACTGTGATATTTGCCAGGCGGCCCAATCTTGAAATATGTTTTTTTTTAGAAACAATGTGTGAATTAAGAAGCATGTACCTCAACGGCTCGCCCTGGACATTGTCTAATAAACCGCCCACTCATGTGAATGGTCAGGGGCATATGGTCCCACCCCTTGTCACCCAGAGTAAAAGGGATTGCTAAGATCAATTGGCAGTTCTCAATTTTCATCAATGAAGCAACATCAGAGAACCAGGAAACACTGATTAGTCACGGACATTTCAAGTGCAAGTATTTCATTCTGTTCCTTCGCTGTATATTTTGTCTCAGTATTTTGCAACCTTGTTTTATTTTTCAGTAAATATTTTACTGCACCTAAAACTTGACCTTTTCTTTATTAAACCTTATTTCGAAAAGTGTTAATTTTGTCCCTAAAGCTCTTAATGAAATTATCACGAATCTGTTCCTTTGAAGAGCGCTGCTGTTTTTAAAATAACACATCTGGATATACCTATCTGCGGTGACAGCGTGTGTTACAGGAGGTTATTCTGAAATACTGGTATTGCTGAAATTCTGAGCTCCTCTGGCTCCAATAGAGGTGGTGGCAGTGAAAGGGTTAATTGTTTGAATTAGCCCGGTAACAATCGCTCTCAGGCGGCTGGTATTTAGACGGCGGTCCTGCAAACTGGGAAATCTTTGTGCTAAAAGCAGCGGAGAGTGGTATCGTTACATTTGTGACAAGTGCGGTGTTAGATCAGGGGGGTCCTCAGTTGCCCATTGGTGAGGAGGGCAGGGATCTGATACCCGTGTTCGTCACAGTGCCCATCAATGGAGCCTTATCAGTGCTCATTCAGCGCAGCCTCACCAGTGCCCATCAGCACAGCCTTACCAGTGCCCATCAATGCAGCCTCACCAATGCCATAAATTCAACCTGATCAGTGCCCATCAGAGCAGTCTCACCAGTGCCCATCAATGCAGCCTTATCATTAATCATCAGCGCAGTCTCACCAGTGCCCATCAGCACAGCCTTACCAGTGCCCATCAATACAGCCTTACCAATGCCCATAAATGCAGCCTGATCAGTGCCCATCAATGCAGCCTCACAAGTGCCCATCAATGCAGCCTCACCAGTGCCCATCAGCGCAACCTCACCAGTGCTCATCAATGCAGCCTGATCAGTGCCCATCAGTGCAGTCTCACCAGTGCCCATCAATGCAGCCCGATCAGTGCCTATCAGCAAAGCCTCCCCAGTGCCCATCAATGCAGCCTGATCAGAGCCCATCAACACACCCTCACCAGTGCCCATCAATGCAGCCTCACCAGTGCCCATCAAAAACGCATCTGGATATACCTGTCTGCTGTGACAGCGTGTGTTACAGGTGGTTATTCTGAAATACTGGTATTGCTGAAATTCTGAGCTCCTCTGGCTGCAATAGAGGTGGTGGCAGTGAAAGGGTTAATTGTTTGAATTAGCCCGGTAACAATCGCTCTCAGGCGGCTGGCATTTAGACGGCGGTTCCGCAAACTGGGAAATCTTTGTGCTGAAAGCAGCGGAGAGTGGTATTGTTACGTTCGTGACAAGTGCGGTGTTAGATCGGGGGGTCCTCGGTTGCCCATTGGTGAGGAGGGCAGCGATCTGATACCCGCGTTCATCACAGTGCCCATCAATGCAGCCTTATCAGTGCTCATTCAGCGCAGCCTCACCAGTGCCCATCAGCATAGTCTTAATAGTGTCCATCAATGCAGACTCACAAATGCCATAAATGCAGCCTGATCAGTGCCCATCAGTGCAGTCTCACCAGTGCCCATCAATGCAGCCTTATCAGTAATCATCAGCACAGTCTCACCAGTGCCCATCAGCACAGCCTTACCAGTGCCCATCAATACAGCCTTACCAATGCCAATAAATGCAGCCTGATCAGTGCCCATCAATGCAGCCTCACAAGTGCCCATCAATGCAGCCTCACAAGTGCCCATCAGCACAGCCTCACCAATGCCCATCAATGCAGCCTGATCAGTGCCCATCAGCGCAGCCTCACCAGTGCCCATCAATGCAGCTTCACCAGTGCTCATCAATGCAGCCTGGTCAGTGCCCATCAATGCAGCCTCACCAGTACCCATCAATGCAGCTTAACCAGTGCCCATCAGCGTAACCTCACCAGTGCCCATCAATGCAGCCTGATCAGTGCCCATCAGCACAGTCTCACCAGTGCCCATCAATCTAGGCTGATCAGTGCCTATCGGCACAGCCTCACCAGTGCCCATCAATGCAGTCTCACCAGTGCCCATCAAAGCAGCCTGATCAGTGCCCATCAATGCAGCCTCACCAGTGCTCATCAATGGGGGTAGCAGGGCAGCCCTCCGATGTGTCATTCCAAATGCAGCATTGTTAGTCCCCCCAGTACCTGGTCTGTGCAGCTTTTTCTGCTTGTCATGTCTTGCAGGTGGTTCCTCTCCAGCTTGGAGCCCAGGACAAGCTGTGCGCGCTGGTACATCTGGTCCTCTCCTTTCCTCCTGGGTACAACTGCTGGGCAACTGGAGCTGGAGGAAACTGGGGGGCCTGGAGGTAGAGCGGGCAGTGGACTCCCAAATACTGCACTCAAATATACTAATCTCCCACTGTGCAACTGTTCTGCACTTTTGGCTGATTGATCAGCAGCAGCGCTCTCGGCGGCTCCACCAGTGTAATGATATACAGGGTGGGCCATTTATATGGATACACCTTAATAAAATGGGAATGGTTGGTGATATTAACTTCCTGTTTGTGGCACATTAGTATATTTGAGGGGGGAAACTTTTCAAGATGGGTGGTGACCATGGCGGCCATTTTGAATCCAACTTTTGTTTTTTCAATAGGAAGAGGGTCATGTGACACATCAACCTTATTGGGAATTTCACAATTAAAAAAAAAACAATGGTGTGCTTGGTTTTAAAGTAACTTTATTCTTTCATGAGTTATTTACAAGTTTCTGACCACTTATAAAATGTGTTCAATGTGCTGCCCATTGTGTTGGGTTGTCAATGCAACCCTCTTCTCCCACTATTCACACACTGATAGCAACACCGCAGGAGAAATGCTAGCACAGGCTTCCAGTATCCGTAGTTTCAGGTGCTGCACATCTCGTATCTTCACAGCATAGACAATTGCCTTCAGATGACCCCAAAGATAAAAGTCTAAGGGGGTCAGATCGGGAGAGCTTGGGGGCCATTCAACTGGCCCATGACGACCAATCCACTTTCCAGGAAACTGTTCATCTAGGAATGCTCGGACCGGACACCCATAATGTGCCGGGAGAAGAGGGTTGCATTGACAATCCAACACAATGGGCAGCACATTGAACACATTTTATAAGTGGTCAGAAACTTGTAAATAACTCCCCCGAAAACGCGTCAGTTTTTATCCTGCCTTGTGCCTTGATTTTATGTGCTGTCTTCTTATGATACTGATTTTGTGAGTATCCATTTTTAAAACCTTTTATTCCATTAAATTATCTATGGTAATGCACTAGGTGTGCGCGCCCTCCTTTATCTTGTTTTTCAGTTACTTTCGGATCACCCCATCCGAGGAGGGCAGCATCCAATTGGTTTTGCATCTGTTCCTAGTCTGGTTGTCTGCCATCATGAGGAACCTCTAGCGCTGGAAATTACTATATCTTGTTCTTTGTCTGTTATGTGCTAAGTGTTCCGGCCTAGCTACAGACATCTGGCCCTAAATTACTTATGGGCACTGTGGAGAAGCACTACCAGAGGTAGTTTCGCCAGCCCTACCCCCACAGGTACTACAGGTGAGTTGGAGTTTACAAGTATGTTGCCATCCCAGCTCAGGAAGTTACTAAGAACCCTGCTGCTGTCGCCGGGTTTACTGAATTGGCTGCTCCTTCAACCTTTGTAGCTAGCTGCTCCAAAGTCAGGTATTCTGGTTATCTCCCGGGGCCGCAGTCGGGCCCACCTACGCTTGCTGCTGAACCTCCATGGGAGAAGACAACCAGACCTGGTAAGCCTGATATGATTGAAGAAACTTGGGACTAAGGTCTCCACATCTACTCCAACAGTGTTCTTATTCACAGACCCAACCAAGCGGATGTGCTGCACTACATCACCACCATTGGGTCAACAGGAAAACCCAACCAATTGCCTGATCCTCGTTACTATTTGTAAAGCCATGTGACTGTTGAATGTTGGCAATCATCAAAGTGGAACACATCACTGTGCTCAGTAAGTCATGTCAGTTCCACCAGAAGTTGCTCTACAGTTGAGAAAATCTTGTGGGGACACTCCTGCCTGTGCTGTTCAGTGCTGGACTGTGCTCCTAAAACCAGCAGATTGCAGGAGGTCTTCTTAACCACTTCCTGCCCGTAGACAAATGACAGCTGGGCGGTGGTTCAGTTAACCTGACTGGATGTCCATTGAGGGGCGCACATCGCGGTGATCAGTGGTGCGGTATGTCAGTCTGACCCACCACATTATCGATCTCGGTATAGAGCTTCCATCAGAAGTGACCAATCACTGCTGATCACAATGTAAACAGGAAGAGCCGTTTATAGACTTTTCCTCTACTTGCATCTGCAGACGCTAGTAGAGGAGAGTCGATCGGTGGCTCTCCTGACGGGGGAGTCTGCACTGATTTTTTATCAGTGCAGCCCCTCCTAGGGTCGCCACCCTAGACCACCAGGGAGCCCACCTAGGGACCACCAGGGAGAGTCTGCCCAGGGACCACCAGGGAGCTGACCAGGATCACCAGGGAGCCGATCAGGGAGCCCACCCTGACCACCAGGGAGCCCACCCTAGACCATTAGGTAAGGGGCACAATGCCCAACATGGATGGCACTATTTTAAATGCCACCCAAACCACCAGGGAATGCACACATTACAGTGCCCTTTTTCAGTGCCCACCAGTGCCACCTATCAGTGCCCAGTGCCACTTATTAGTGCCCATCAGTGCCGCCTATGAGTGCTCATCAGTGCCGCTTATCAGTGCCTGTCAGTGCTGCATATCAGTGCCACCTATCAATGCCCGTCTGTGCTGCTTATCAGTGCCGCCTATCAGTGCCCATCAGTGCTACATATAAGTGTTTTTTTTATTTGTAGCGCAAAAAATAAAAACCACAGAGGTGATCAAATAAAACCAAAAGAAAGCTGTATTTGTGGAAAACAAAATTATAAAAAATTTGTTTGGGTACAATGTCGCATGACCACGCAATTATCATTCAAATTGTGACAGCGCTGAAAGTTGAAAATTGGTCTGGGCGAGAAGGGGGGTAAGTGCCTGGTACTGAAGTGGTTAAAGAGACATGCTGGCCTGTTGCCTAGAACTGTCAGTATGTTTCACTTGCAAAATAATCTCAGTCCCCTGCTGGGCTAAGAAGACAGACTAAGATATGCTTTAAAAGGCAAGGGGACTTTTTTGTCCTGGAAGATGGACTGTTCTTTGAAAGTCTACGGTCCCTTGCCTATTTGTGTGGCTAAAAGTGTTTGTCTGCAAATAGCCATGCACACTGTTTCCAGAGTTTGTCCCTGACAAGAAGGGAACTGCTGGGAAGTTGTTGACCATGTTGCTGCATTGAAAAAAATCTTGCCTATTGGACTTTGGGGCTCCTAGGACAATGGGGATGTTTAGTTAGTTAGGTAGGCTGTGCTGTGGCAAAAGGGGCAAGTCCTTACCTTGAGAATTTAATTTCATGGACTGAAATGTTCCTATCCATATAAACTACCTTGATGACTGACCACTAGATGGCGTAAGTGTGCCACTCTGAGTGAGTCCAAAGTTGCTCTATTATGTTTCACCATAGGTTGCTACATAGGATTTATTTCTAGAATTGTTATGGAAAGCTGGTGTCATTCTCGAGGGAATGTAGCCCGTTTTTAACTGTAAATATGTGTAGGTATACATGTAGGTTAAGGTATATTTCTTTTTTGTGTGACCGTTTTGCAAACTCTTAGGTACTCTCGGCTGAGAGTCAACAAAAGTTTACCACTGTACATATGGTTCACACTGCACTAGTATTCATATAGGAATAGATTGTGTTTTCTCTATGTTTCATAGAAAAAGGAGGGGTTGGGACTTTGAGTGAGGCTAGACGGCTGATAGTAAATAGAATAAAAAAAAACTTTTATTATATCGACAATACAGCAATCAAGGCATTACGCAATACACAATATTGCACATAAAATAGTTATACAGATATTGAGGTAATTGGTAGTATATCCCCGACATGGTTTAACCAGTAGAGTGCAGTAAATGGTAGATACAGTGTTAATACCAAATGGAGTGCTCTACGCGTTTCGTGACCTGTGTCACTCGTCAGGAGCCAAAGAGACATGCATCGAAGTATATCTGTAGGAGCAAAAATTGTATAACTATAAAGGTTTATAGTCAACCATAGAACAAGGAAGATGCTAAAAATGGACTCAACAATAATAGCACCTACCCTGACACCCACGGTATCTGGAGCGACCACCTGTACACCCCGATGCAAGCACCGGGGGGCCCGGGGCCCAGCAACATGTGACTCCAGGAGCTGAGGGGGCGGATGACCGCAGCCTGCAAGCCAGCACAAGAGAAGCCTCAGAAGGGTGAAGATGAAAAGGTGAAGGTGACCACCACAGTTGAGTGAAATACAACTCAAAGTGTTGAACAAAAGTTGGAAGGATAGTGCTCACATCCCCTTGTTACTCCATCCCCATTGCACGGACCACCTATCCTACCTTCGCACTACCCTTCCAACATTTGTTGTTGGACTATAAACCTTTATAGTTATACAGTTTTTGCTCCTACATATTTATTTTGATGCATGTCTCTTTGGCTCCTGGCGAGTGACATAGGTCACGAAACGCGTAGAGCCCTCCATTTGATGTTAACACTGCATCTACCATTTACTGCACTCTACTGGTTAAACCATGTCGGGGATATACTACCAATTACCTCAATATCTGTATAACTACAGTCAGGTCCATAAATATTGGGACATTGACACAATTCTAATCTTTTTGGCTCTATACACCACCACAATGGATTTGAAATGAAACTAACAATATGTGCTTTAACTGCAGACTTTCAGCTTTAATTTGAGGGTATTTACATCAAAGTAAAGTTTAGGTAACACCACCACATATCTCGGTTTTTCTAATCTTAACACAGTTACAGGGTTATAAATACCTGGACTGACATCAATATGTCTATAACTCCATTAACCATCATATAGGGGCTGTACCAAATTGGTCATCTCACGTCATTTACCATCTACGTCACAATTGTAGTTTACCTCCCGAGATGCGCAAAGCACTGGATACAGTGAGCGGTCCTCGGTTTCTCTGTACGTAGTTTTATTTATACATCCTCGTTTTTGACATATTGATATTTCCAAATATCAGGTTGTTGTTTACAACCTTC
>BLSH010213347.1:603401-626926 GCA_018402905.1 Glandirana rugosa | reverse complement strand
AAGTGTTGAACAAAAGTTGGAAGGATAGTGCTCACATCCCCTTGTTACTCCATCCCCATTGCACGGACCACCTATCCTACCTTCGCACTACCCTTCCAACATTTGTTGTTGGACTATAAACCTTTATAGTTATACAGTTTTTGCTCCTACATATTTATTTTGATGCATGTCTCTTTGGCTCCTGGCGAGTGACATAGGTCACGAAACGCGTAGAGCCCTCCATTTGATGTTAACACTGCATCTACCATTTACTGCACTCTACTGGTTAAACCATGTCGGGGATATACTACCAATTACCTCAATATCTGTATAACTACAGTCAGGTCCATAAATATTGGGACATTGACACAATTCTAATCTTTTTGGCTCTATACACCACCACAATGGATTTGAAATGAAACTAACAATATGTGCTTTAACTGCAGACTTTCAGCTTTAATTTGAGGGTATTTACATTTAAATCAGGTGAACGGTGTAGGAATTACAACAGTTTGTATATGTGTCTCCCACTTTTTAAGGGACCAGAAGTAATGGGACAATTGGCTACTCAGCTGTTCCATGGCCAGGTGTGTGTTATTCCCTCATTATCCCATTTACAAGGAGCAGATAAAAGGTCCAGAGTTCATTTCAAGTGTGCTATTTGCATTTGGAATCTGTTGCTGTCAACTCTCAATATGAGATCCAAAGAGCTGTCACTATCAGTGAAGCAAGCTATCATTAGGCTGAAAACACAAAACAAACCCATCAGAGAGATAGCAAAAACATTAGGTGTGGACAAATCAACTGTTTGGAACATCCTTAAAAAGAAAGAACACACCGGTGAGCTCAGCAACACCAAAAGACCCGGAAGACCATGGAAAACAACTGTGGTGGATGACCGAAGAATTCTTTCCCTGGTGAAGAAAACACCCTTCAAAACAGTTGGCCAGATCAAGAACACTGTCCAGGAGGTAGGTGTATGTGTGTCAAAGTCAACAATCAAGAGAAGACTTCACCAGAGTGAATACAGAGGGTTCACCACAAGATGTAAACCATTGGTGAGGCTCAAAAACAGGAAGGCCAGATTAGAGTTTGCCAAACAACATCTAAAAAAGCCTGCACAGTTCTGGAACAACATCCTATGGACAGTTGAGACCAAGATCAACTTGTACCAGAATGATGAGAAGAGAAGAGTATGGAGAAGGAAAGGAACTGCTCATGATCCAAAGCATACCACCTCATCAGTGAAGCATGGTGGTGGTAGTGTCATGGCGTGGGCATGTATGTCTGCCAATGGAACTGGTTCTCTTGTATTTATTGATGATGTGATTGCTGACAAAAGCAGCAGGATAAATTCTGAAGTGTTTCGGGCAAAATTATCTGTTCACATTCAGTGAAATGCTTCAGAACTCATAGGACGGCGCTTCACAGTGCAGATGGACAATGAACATACTGCAAAAGCAACCAGAGTTTTTTAAGGGAAAAAAGTGGAATGTTATGCAATGGCCAAGTCAATCACCTGGCCTGAATCCGGTTGAGCATGCATTTCACTTGCTGAAGAAAAAACTGAAGGGAAAATGCCCCAAGAGCAAGCAGGAACTGAAGACAGTTGCAGTAGAGGCCTGGCAGAGCATCACCAGGGATGAAACACAGCGTCTGGTGATGTCTATGCGTTCCAGACTTCAGGCTGTAATTAACTGCAAAGGATTTGCAATCAAGTATTAAAGAGTGAAAGTTTGATTTATGATTGTTAATCTGTCCCATTACTTTTGGTCCCTTAAAAAGTGGGAGGCACATATACAAACTATTGTAATTCCTACACCGTTCATCTGATTTGGATGTAAATACCCTCAAATTAAAGCTGAACGTCTGCAGTTAAAGTACATCTTGTTAGTTTCATTTCAAATCCATTGTGGTGGTGTATAGAGCCAAAAAGATTAGAATTGTGTCGATGTCCCAATATTTATGGATTTGGCTGTATTTTATGTACAATATTGTGTATTGTGTATTGCCTTGATTGCTGTATTGTCGATATAATAAAAGTGATTTTTTTATTCAATTTACTATCAGCTGTCTAGCCTCAAAGTCCCAACCCCTCCTTTTTCAATGAAGTATGTCAGGGATGGAGGTACTGTTCCTTACAGGATCTAGACCTCACTTAAAGTCCCATCCATGTGGATCATGGCTTCCTATTCTGTGTTTTCTCTATGTTGTCTCTTTTGTTCTCTTTCAGGTGTTCCTGCCTTCATTGGATCTTCCTTGGCTAAGGAGAGACAATATCCTTGACTTGTATATTAATGCTGATTTTTCTATTCTTTATCGTTTAAATATTAGATAGATGGCTAGGATGTAAGGTTCTTTGTTTATTGCATATTTCCCTTACCCTTGGGTGATACGCCACGCGTTAAATGTAAATATTGCCTTCTATTTATCTGGCCCTGTGTGAAATGCCACTTGCCATTGTATATAAGTTAGTTATTGTTACTTGTGTGTGTGTGTTACGTCACCCTCATTTGTTATTATTGTTCCTCCTTTCCCTGTTATCCGTTCCCATACACTTTTTGCCAGGACATTCACTCTCAGGATCGAGAGTACTTGTTTTTTGTTGCAAACTCCTAGATATAGTTTTCTTGGCAGGGGGAGATTGTAGCACCCTGATCCTAAACAGGGCTGCTAAAAAATTTAGTTGTGCTAGGTGGTAACTAGCCTGGCTAATTGGTAGGGGATCCACTGATTTAACCCTAAGCCTGGGTCTGGTTTGGTTCCTCTCTTCTGTCACAAGGTGACATGGCTGCCCCTGACATTAGAATGATTACAGATAGCACAGGTTATTAATAGATATGTTATCTCAGCCAATCAGCAGGGGATTCTTTCTGCCCCAGAACATGATGGGATAGTCTATTTATTCGGGAGGAATCAGGTGATAGGTGTTCTTTCTGCCCCAGGCTTCGGCCTGGGGAGACGTTTGTGAAGCAGCAGCAGCAGAGGATTAGGCCTGAAGCCTGAGGCTTAACCATGTGTGAGGAGTGTCTGCCTGAGGGAGAGCCAGATCATATGCCATTGGTAAAGGAGAAGCAGCTGCCACTAAGGGACGACCACTTCTGTTACCAGAGGCAGGTGTAGAGGATGGAGGTCTGAAGAAGTACCAGACCAGCACTTTCACTAGCCGGGGGCGGTGAAGTAGTGGGAAAGCTTCAGTAGTCTCATCCGGAAATCCAGCCGAAGGCGTGGGTGCACCTTGAAGATAAGTACAGTGGATAGCTGTTAGTCAAGTCAGGGACCCAGCGGGAGAGCGTGGGTGATGCTTGAGTGATCTACAGTGGGATACTATGAGATGTGAGCAAAGATCTACAATGGGTTACTGTGAGTTGCGTGTGCAGATCTACAGTGAAGCATTGAAAGTGAAGTGTTGCTATAGGAGACAGCAGTTGCTACAAAAATACAGATTGCTGCATTCAGCTTAAAGGCCCCTTTTCTGTATCACTGTCAGCCTATTTCTATTTTTGTCTGCGGAGTCTTCCTGTTTGCACATTGCATTTGCCTAAGGGTGTCCTGGCCCTAAACCCTCTCTCCCCCAGTTCTTGTTAAGAGACAATAAATCTCTTTTTGTTCATTTCAAAAGTGATTGGCGCCCAATTATTCCTCCTTGCACTACAACCACATGCCTAGTAACCTGCACCCTGAGGAGGAGTGTCAGCTGTTCCTGACTCTGGAAGTCAACATCAGGCTTCTGGAGGGCTGGGGCATCGCTACAACAACATACAGTGAAACCTCCTATAAAGCACCCCAAAATAGCATTAAATAATATGATATTGAATATGAAAGCACCCACGGACAAAGGAATATCTTCATCTGGGGTATTGATAATGTCTATGAGAACTTCAGACATAAAAAAATTGCCAGACTAGGTCTTTTCATTTGGCTCCTATAAAACAAAATGTTTGTTACCATAGCATTTCATATTCCTGCTGTACCTTGTACTGTACTTGTATGAAAAAGTATTCTATTTGCTTCCTTTGTGAGAGCCACTGTTGTATGCCTGATGTTCAGAAGTTGCTTACTGTATAGTGACCAGGTTGCTGTTTGGTTTATCCCACATCCAGGAGCTGTTGACCTCTTAATGTTTGAGGTCTATATCTCCAGTAAGCAGGTCAGTGGCAGCCTGTTCATAGGGGGCACACGGGTGCCGCCCCCCCCCCATCCACGCGCGAAGCACGAAGGTGGAAACATTATGCTTTGGGGCTGTTTCTCTGCTAAAGGTACAGGCCAACTTTGTCACTTTGAAAGGTCAATGGACAGGGCCATATATTGCAAAATCTTGGATGAGAAACTTCTTCTCTCAGCCAGAACACTGAAGATGTGTCTTCCAGCATGACAATGACCCAAAACATACCGCCAAGGCAACAAAGGAGTGACTAAAGAAGAACCACATTAAGGTCATAGCTGACTGACTTTGATTGACAGCTGCAGGAACCAATGGCACCGCTGCTGGGTCTTAACCAATCAGTAGGAGTGTCCCGGACAGCTTAGACATTCGTGGACATCGCTGGAGAGAGGAGGGGCTCAGGTGAGTAATTAGGGGGTGCTGCTACACACAGAAGGTTTTTTTTATCTTAATGCATAGAATGCATTAAGATAAAAAGAAAAACCTTCTGCCTTTACAATTACTTTAAAGTGATTGTAAAGGCTTGTTTTTTTTTTTTTTTAGTTATACTTTCCTGCTCTGTGTAATGGTTTTGCATAGAGCAGCCCCAATCTCCTCTTCCCGGGTCCCTCTTAAACGCTCCTGTTGAGTGCCCCCACAGCAAGCAGCTTATTATGGGGGCACCCAACCTGAGCTATGGCTCCTGTGTCCATTCAGACACGGAGCCATGACCCGGCCTGTCCCCTTTCTCTCCTCGTTGGCTTACTGACTTTGATTGACATCGGCGGGAGCCAATGGCACCGCGCTGCTGTCTCAGCCAATGAGGAGGGGAGTCCCGGGCAGCCAAGACACTCCTGCAACATTGCTAGATCTAGAGCAGTGATGGTGAATGTTGACACCCCAGATGTTTTGGAACTGCATTTCCCATGATGCTCATGCACTCTGCAGTGTAGCTGAGCATCCTGGGAAATGTAGTTCCAGAACTTCAGAGGGTGCCAAGGTTCGCCGTCACTGATCTCCAGGAACCTCAGGTAAGTATTGGGGGGCTGAGGGTACAGCAGCACACAGAAGGCTTTTTTATCTTGAATGCACTAAAATAAAAACACCTTCTGCCTTTAAAATCACTTTAATCCTATAGAACATTTATGGAGGGAGCTAAAACTTTGAGGTGCCAAGCAACAGCCAAGAAACCTTAAGGATTTAGCATCGGTTCACACTGCAGCGATGCGGGAACCCTGCGAATTCACTACGGGTCTTCTCTGGGCGGCAGTTCACACTGCCATATGCGAACTGTGGGGAGTGTCAATACAATGTTAATGACACCCCCAAATCAGTACGCATATCGCACTGCGAACTGCAAACTCACACAGGAATCGGATCGCATGGTGTGAACCACCATGCAATCCGATTCTGACCCTGCGAAAAAAAAGGGTCCTGTGCGAGTTTGCTCCGATTGCAATGCAAATTCAGCCATACAATCTCTATGGCTGAATTTGCATTGCACAGAGATCGCATGTGGTTCACACTGCAGTGCGGTGCAAAATCACATGCGATCTCTGAGATCGGAGCAGCGTGAACCCAGCCTTAGAGAAGATCTGTAGAAGAAGAGTGGACCAAAATCTCTCCTGAGCTGTGTGCAAACCTGGTAACCAACTATAAGAAATGTCTTCTTACCTCTGTGCTGCAAACAAGGGTTTCTCCACCAAGTACTAAGTCAGGTTTTGCTTGGGAATCAAATAATTATTTTACTCACTAAACTGCAACTCAGTTTAAAACATTTGTATTGTTATTTTTTGGTTGATATTCTGTCTCTATCATTTAAAATACACCTATGATAAAAATTATAGACCCTTCATTTCTTTGTAAGTGAGCAAACTTTCAAAATCTGCAGGGGATCAAAAAATGATTTTCCCCACTGTAATATCATGTTTTTAACCACTTGCCGACCGCCAACCGCAGGTTGACGGCGACAAGGTGGTTCGTTATCGCAAATCGCCTTCATACGACGGCGGCTGCGATAACGCGCACTGTGAGCACGCGCGCGCCGCCGGAGGCGCGCCCGCGCGCTCACTGTGTTCGGGGAGGGCCAGGGAGCGGGTGCGGCGGCTTCGATTGCCGCCGGCTACCCGCGATGGCCTCCCCGGAGCGAGTGAGCGGAGGTCGGTGTATGTAAACACGGACCTCCGCTCTGTGTGAGGGGGAAGGGCTGTGATCACAGCCTTCCTTTACGTGAAGGCTGTGATAACTTCCCTTCCCCTGTTAGGGCATCCCCCATACAGTTAGAACACGCCCAGGGAACATAGTTAACCCTTAGCGCGCCCCCTGCAGGTTAACCCTTTCACTGCCAATGGCATTTACACAGTAATCAGTGCATTTTCATAGCACTGATCGCTGTATAAATGCCAATGGTCCCAAAAAAGTGTCAAAATGGTCCGACATGTCCGCTGAAATATCGCAGTACCGCAAAAAATCGCAGATCGCCGCCATTTTTAGTAAAAAATAAAAAAAAAATAAAAACCCCAAAAATGAATTCTCATCATCCGTAAACGCGGCCACTTTTGCGCAAACCAATCAATAAACGCCGATTGCGATTTTTTTATCGCAAATATGAGGAAGAATATAAATCGGCCAAAAACGGTGAAAAAAAATGTTTTTTTATATTTTTTTTTTTGGATTTGTATTCTAGCAAAAAGTAAGAAATTTGGGTTTTTTTGCAAAATTGTCGCTCTTCTTTTGTTTATAGCGGCGATCAGAAATGACGCAGAGGTGATCAAATACCACCAAAAGAAAGCTCTATTTGTGGGAAAAAAAGGACGCAAATTTCGTTTGGGTACAACGTCGCACGACCGCGCAGTTTTCAGTTAAAGCGACGCAGCGCCGAATCGCAAAAAGGGTTCCGGTCCTAAAGCTGGAAATCCTTCCGGGGCTGAAGTGGTTAATAAAGCTCTTTAACCACTTGCTGACCATCAACCGCAGGTTGACGGCGACAAGATGGCTCTGCTAGGCAAACCGCCGCCATACGACGGCAGCTGCCAGATCGAGCACTGTGATCGCGCGCACGCCGCCGGAGGTGCGCTCGCTGTGTTCCGGGGGGGCCAGGGAGCGGGTGCGGCGAACTCAATCGCCTCCGGCTACCCGCGATGCCCCCCCTCCCCCGGAATGAAAGATCCGTAAACACGGATCTCCATTCTGTGAGGGGGGAAGGACTGTGATTACAGCCTTCCTCTATATCAGTGCTTCTCAACTCCTGTCCTCGGGACCCACTAACAGGCCAGATTTTAGGTATTACCTTGGGGAGATGCAGACTAGAATACTGCAATCACTGAGCAGCAAATGATATCCCCTGTGATGTATTTCAGTTATCCTGCAAACCTGGCCTGTTAGTGGGTCCCGAGGACCGGAGTTGAGAACCACTGCTCTATATGGAAGCTGTGATCACTTCCCTTCCCCTGCCAGGGCAGCCCACACACAGTTAGAACACGCCCAGGGAACACAGTTAACCCTTAGAGCGCCCCCTGCAGGTTAATCCCTTCACTGCCAATGGCATTTACACAGTGCATTTTTATAGCACTGATTGCTGTATAAATGCCAGTGGTACCAAAAAGTGTTAAAATGGTCCGACATGTCCACTGCAATATCACAGTACCGCTAAAAATCGCAGATCGCCGCAATTACTAGTAAAAAATTAAAAAAAAATAAAAACCCCAGAAATTCTCATCATCCGTAAACGCGGCAACTTTTGCGCAAACCAATCAATAAACGCCGATTGCGATTTTTTTTATCACAAATATGAGGAAGAATATAAATCGGCCAAAACCGTTGAAAAAAATGTTTTTTTATATATTTTTTTTGGATTTGTATTTTAGCAAAAAGTAAGAAATTTGGGTTTTTTTGCAAAATTGTCGCTCTTCTTTTGTTTATAGCGGCGATCAGAAATGACGCAGCGGTGATCAAATAGCACCAAAAGAAAGCTCTATTTGTGGGAAAAAAGGACACAAATTTTGTTTGGGTACAATGTCGCACGACCGCGCAATTGTCAGTTAAAGCGACGCAGTGCCGAATCACAAAAAGTGCTCTGGTCCTAAAGTGTGAAATCCTTCCGGGGCTGAAGTGGTTAATCCTTTCACTACACCAGAAGTCTTTTCCCTTCCTTTGCTTTTGCAACAGAGACTGAGCTCAGCATTGCTGCTACGTGGAGACATGGCGCACAATGCAGAGAGCTCCCACTCCTGTGATGTAGGGGGAGAGCACCCAATGGCTGAAGCGTCCTAGTAGTAAGGCAGGATGAAAAAATTCTAACTGTGGGAATTTTTCAGACAGGCTTTGGCTGGGGCTCAAATGGCCTACAGGTGTGGCAATTATCATATTTACCTGTTTCCAAAGCTGTGCAGTTTGTTTGTGTTTTACCTACTAGAGTCCCTTGACTGCATAAGCAATTTTTTTGAAAAGGTGAACTAAATCTTTAGACTACTTTCACAATGGGGTGCCGGGAAAACAGCGCTAAAGCGCCGGTAAAACGTTTTTGCTTTGCCCCGCTTTTCGGCCGCTAGCGGGGTGGTTTTTACCTTAAAAAAGGGTAAAAGTTTTGCGGCGCTTTCAAAACCCTTTTCAGGCGCTTTGGAAGCACTGCCCATTCATTGCAATGGGCAGGGGCATTTTGAGAGCACTGTATACAGCACTCCCAACCTGCCCCAAAGATGCTGATTGCAGGACTTTTCGTAACATCCCGCAAGCACACCACCCCAGTGTGAAGAAAAACACTGCAATGAATGGGAGGCGGTTTTCAGGTGCTTTTTAGAGGTTATTTCTAGCACTAAAGCGCCTAAAAACTGCCTCAGTGTGAAAGGAGCCTTAACCGTAGATATTCTAGTTGTATGTTTTAGTAACTAAAATAGGTAAACAGTATGGACTCAATAGAGACCATAGTTTCTTTCATTAGCAGAGTGGATATAATGTGATTATTTATTATAGGTATTTACTGTATATAGCACTGATAATTTCCACAGCATTTTATATATAGTATATACAGTATCTCACAAAAGTGAGTACACCTCTCACATTTTTGTAAATATTTTTTACTATCTTTTCATGTGACATCACTGATGAAATGACACTTTGCTAAAATGTAAAGTAGTGAGTGTACAGCTTGTATAACAGTGTAAATGTGCTGTCCCCTCAAAATAAAAACACAGCCATTAATGTCTAAACCACTGGCAACAAAAGTGAGCACACCCCTAAGTGAAAATGTCCAAATTGGGCCCAATTAGCCATTTTCCCTCCCTGGTGTCAGGTGACTTGTTAGTGTTACAAGGAGTCAGGTGGGAATGGGGAGCAGGTGTGTTAAATTTGGTGTTATCGCTCTCACTCTCCCGTACTTGTCACTGGAAGTTCAACATGGCACCTCATGGCAAAGAACTCTCGGAGGATCTGAAAAAAAGAATTGTTGCTCTACATAAAGATGGCCTAGGCTATAAGAAGATTGCCAAGACCCTGAAATTGAGCTGCAGCACGGTGGCCAAGACCATACAACGGTTTAACAGGACAGGTTCCACTCAGAACAGGCCTTGCCATGGTCGACCAAAGAAGTTGAGTGCATGTGCTCAGTCTTTGGGAAATAGACGTATGAGTGCTGCCAGCATTGCTGCAGAGGTTGAAGGGGTGGGGGGGTCACCCTGTCAGTGCTCAGACCATACGCCACACACTGCATCAAACTGGTCTGCATAGCTGTCGTCCCAGAAGGAAGCCTCTTCTAAAGATGATGCACTAGAAAGCCTGCAAACAGTTTGCTGAAGACAAGCAGACTAAGGACATGGATTACTGGAACCATGTCCTGTGGTCTGATGAGACCAAGATAAACTTATTTGGTTCAGATGGTGTCAAGTGTGTGGCGGCAACCAGGTGAGGAGTACAAAGACAAGTGTGTCTTGCCTACAGTCAAGCATGGTGGTGGGAGTGTCATGATCTGGGACTGCATGAGTGCTGCCAGCACTGGGGAGCTACAGTTCATTGAGGGAACCAGGAATGCCAACATGTACTGTGACATACTGAAGCAGAGCATGGTCCCCTCCCTTCAGAGACTGGGCCACAGGGCAGTATTCCAACATGATAATGACCCCAAACACACCTCCAAGATGACCACTGCCTTGCTAAAGAAGCTGAGGGTAAAGGTGATGGACTGACCAAGCGTGTCTCCAGACCTAAACCATATTGAGCATCTGTGGGGCATCCTCAAACAGGAGGTGGAGGAGCGCAAGGTCTCTAACATCCACCAGCTCCGTGATGTCATCATGGAGGAGTGGAAGAGGACTCCAGTGGCAACCTGTGAAGCTGTGGTGAACTCCATGCCCTAGAGGGTTAAGGCAGTGCTGGAAAATAATGGCGGCCACACAAAATATTTGGACATTTTCACTTAGGGGTGTACTCACTTTGGTTGCCAGCAGTTAAGACATTAATGGCTGTGTGTTGAGTTGTTTTGAGGGGACAGCAAATTTACACTGTTATACAAGCTGTACACTCACTACTTTACATTGTAGCAAAGTGTCATTTCTTCAGTGTTGTCACATGAAAAGATAGAATAAAATATTTACAAAATTGTGAGGGGTGTACTCAGTTTTGTGAGATACTGTATATTTCATACATTTACATCAGTCCCTGCCCTCAAGGAGCTAACAATCTAAGGTCCCTAACTCACTTTCATGCACATACTAGACCAATTTAATCAGGAGCCAATTAACCCATCAGCATGTCTTTGGGGTGTGGCAGGAAACCAGAGGAAACCCATGCAGGCACAAAGAAGTATAAAGCAATTCCTTCTATATTTTGGGACTATTATGGGCAAAAGTAAATGTAAACTATACATAAAACATACAAAGCTTGATTCATACAAAAGCAATCGATAAAAGGTTAAAAAGGTGTACAATTAACGGCTGATAAGTACATGTACATACATCACAGTATGAAAGACAATTGGGGAAAAAGATAATATTTCTTACTTTCTGCTATGAAACCTATCCAATAAAAAAATAAATAAAAAATAAAATCTCTTCATAAATTTAGGTCAATGTGTATTTTGCTACATGTTTTTGGTATAAAAAAAAAAAAATCCTAATAAGCAAACATTATAGCTATGGAATTTTTATTTTTTTGATACTACATTCCGACACTGACACTTTGCCTGGAACCATTGACACTAATACAGTGATCAGTGCTAAAAGTATGCACTGTCACTCTACTAATGACACTGGCTGGGAAGGGGTTAAAGTGTATGTTAACCAGTTGCCGACCGTCCGCCATGGCTTGACGGTGGCAACTTGGCTCGTTATTGCGAAACGCCATCACCTGACGGCAGCCGCGAGAAGGAGTATTGTGAGCGTACACGCGCCGCCGGAGGCACACTCCTGCGCTCACTGAGTTCCAGGGGAGCGACAGAACGGGGGTCCGTGTATGTAAACACGGATCTCCATTCTGACAGAGGGGGAAGGGATGTGATCACAGGCTCCCTGTGTATGGGTGCCGTGATCACTCTCCTCCCCCACTCAGCCCAACCCCCATACAGTTAGAATACACTGGGAAACACAGTTGACCCCTTAGAGCGCCCTGTGCAGGTTAACCCCTTCCCTGCCAGTGGCATTTACTGTATACAGTAATCAATGCATTTTTATAGCACTGATCGCTGTATAAATGCCAATGGTCCCAAAAAAAGTGTCAAAATGGTCCGACATGTCCGTCGCAATATCGCAGTCCCAATAAAAATCGCAGATCACCGCCATTACTAGTAAAATATAAAAAAACCATGAAAACCCCATAAATTAAATTCTCATCGTTCGTAAACGCGGCAACTTTTGCGCACACCAATCAATAAACGCGGATTGTGATTTTTTTCTTTACCAAAAATATGAGGAAGAATATAAATCCGCCAAAACCGATGAAATAAATGTTTTTTTATATTTTTTTTTTGGACATGTATTATAGCAAAAAGTAAGAAATATTGGGGTTTTTTTTGCAAAATTGTCTCTCTTCTTTTGTTTATAGCGGTGATCAGAAATGATGCAGAGGTGATCAAATACCACCAATAGAAAGCTCTATTTGTGGGAAAAAAAGGACGCAAATTTTGTTTGAGTACAATGTTGCACGTTGTCAATTAAAACGACGCAGTGCCGAATCGCAAAAAGTGTTCTGGTCCTAAACTGGGAAATCCTTCCAGGGCTGAAGTGGTTAACCTAAAAAAATAAATATCTTGCTCCTTTAAATCATGTTATACAGCACAGTGCTTATGCTGTGTCATTTGGCCCCCTGTATCACCTGAAATACCTGGCTGATCCCACCAGTTTATACTCTCCCCCCTGTAAACTGACCATGGTATATCATGATGCCATGATCAGTTTACGTTTGGGTTCCCACCTGCCCGGGATTCACCCAGACAGTTCGGGTTTTGAATCATGTATCGGGTTTCAGTCCGCCTGAAACCCAGACACAATATTCAGACAGGAATGTGGCTCATAACAGGGCCTGATAGGAGGGTGAGGGGGCACTATGCACGCCACATTACCATTCTCTTTGGAGCGCCCAAAGGTGTCCCAAGGTCCCTTACAATCCTATAGTGCAGTGATGGCGAACCTTGGCACCCCAGATGTTTTGAAACAACATTTTCCATGATGCTCAACTACACTGAAGGGTGCATGAGTATCATGGGAAATGTAGTTCCAAAACATCTGGGGTGCCAAAGTTCGCCATCACTACTATAGAGTATGCTACAAAAACTTTTTTTACTGTGTTCCGGTTTGGCTTAAGGAAAAAGTGGCAACCCTAGTTTACGTGATTCCATTAGCCGCCGCTATCTGCAACTCTCCTGTGTCTCCCTCTGTCTTCCTCGCTGCCTGTCTGCTCCTGTGTCAGTGCCCCCTCC
Source organism: Glandirana rugosa (assembly GCA_018402905.1). Classification (NCBI taxonomy): domain Eukaryota; kingdom Metazoa; phylum Chordata; class Amphibia; order Anura; family Ranidae; genus Glandirana; species Glandirana rugosa. The sequence goes on along the minus strand of BLSH010213347.1, from coordinate 613,898 downwards.
CCTCCTGCTGCTGATCATAGACGTGCGCACAGGATGTGCCAGGTGTGCCCAGGCACACCCTAATCACCCTGTGCAGAAAAGATTCCCTCTACTGCCCTGGCTCCCCCCCCCCCCTTCCTCCCGCAGTGCTGCCAGCTTCCCTCCTCTCTTCTCCCACCGGCTGTTGCTGAAGGGATGTTTTAAGAGGTGTGGGAGAAGGGGCCGGTAAATATGTAATTAACTGGCCCACTCCCTTTCTGAATGAACATCATGAGTGACAGGTAGTGTGTGTTTGAGCTTTGGGGTGCACAACCTAATGCACAGGTGTCAAACTGGCGGCCCTCCAGCTGTTGCGGAACTACAAGTCCAATGAGACATGCAAGGCTGACAGTTATAAGTATGACTCCCACAGGAGTGATGGGACTTGTAGTTTCGCAACAGCTGGAGGGCCCCCAGTTTGACACCCCTGCCCTAATGCAATAGGCTGCACACACCTATGCTGCTGATATAACTGTTAATGTCTCATATAATCTTCTTAGTTTGTTAATGATATTTGCTCCTGTGTCTGTGTTTTATTTTAAAAAATGCTGTTTATACCTGTTTTCAGTGTGTCGCTTGGTGCTCAAGTGACCCGCCAGCTCTCTCCTCGTCTTGTTCGGACTGACGTCAGCTGGGGAATCTTGTCCCCGTCCACTGCATCTGTCAGACGGGGGGGGGGAGCTGGCGGGTCACGTTAGCGCCCATCGGCGCACTGAAAACAGGTATAAACAGCATATTTCTTTTTATAAAACACAGAGACAGAAGCAAAAAACATTAGCAAACAAAGAGGATTATATGAACTTATTAGTGTGGGTTAGCAACCACTTAAATATCTAGGGCATTCAAGGGGTTAATTGTGTGCCTAGCCAGTGTTTGTGTATTAACGATGTGCTGCTTTTACTAGGGGAAGAGATGAAATGTATTCCTTGTTTTGCAGGAACACCAAATCCATTCATTCCCTCCTATCAGAACAGCGATCTGTCTTGTTTACATAGGCAGATCACCGTTCCGTGTTGTTTACAGACGATCGGTGGGTGGCAGAAGACATTGAGTGCCCGGCACCTGCTCATCAGCTTCTGCTGTGAAGTTCGGAATCACATATATATTTGATCCGGCGCACAGCTGCCACCATGTAGCAGTAAAACTGCTATGCCGCGGATGACAAGCGTTTAAAGTTTTATTGGTTGTTTTTGTGTAAATAAAGCTTTGTATGTTTTATATATAGTTTACATTTACTTTTGCCGATAATAGTCCCAAAACATAGAGGGCATTACTTTGTACTTTACTGTATGGAGATGATGGCATATTCCATAGCATCCTACCTCGAAAATTGTGCAAGCACAAAGGGTGGCAAAAAATGCGCCTTCACCTAAGTAGATAAAAATCCTTGCACTGCCCTGGTTATAACCCATTCTTTCCTGTCTTTTAGATCTTCTATTGCTAGTACTGCACAAATCCCAGGAGCCAATGTGCCTACAACACCTGCTAGCTTAGGGATGGAACTGGGTATCTTCAGAATTCAATACTAATGGAACTTTCTCTATACAAATGCCTGCTTGTATAAGGCTTACACTAGCTAACACGCCATAGTACAGCTTTCTGTACAGCCTTAAATGCTCCTGTTATTATTAAACTGAATTGCAAGTGTTAAATCTTTGTTACGGTGAGCTAGCCATCTACAGCCCTGACTAAGACGACGAATAAAAGAATGCTGCATAGTATATTGGGGTTGAATTTCAAACCATAGCCTTGGTTCTGCAACATTAAATTGTAGGGCTGGTTTCTATATCGCTTTCTGTCTCATCTGAACATTTATCACAGCTCTGACAAACCTGAGCTCGCTTCATTGTATAGAATGACACATTACTTGTGTAATGATTTACTGCGTCCCACAAGCAAAGCCAGCACATGATGGCCCAAGCTGTTCTATTCCAATTGGCGTTCTCAATTCAGTTACTTTCCTAATGGAGCCAGAACATTGTTCACATTTCAGAAATGACATATAAAGGACATGATCTTTGCAAACTGGAGGGGAGGGATTATTTTTCTTGTGATGTCTTTCTTTCTAAAATATATACTAGCTAGTTATCAACATTTCTGCCTGGGAAAAATGCATCACCTCACAATGCGTTATTACCAGAGAGATTGCCATCACCGAATGCATTGCTGCTGCTCTGCGTAAATCACTGCCGCAAGAGTCATGCCAGAAACATTTAATTGCTGAGGACAGACCTCTCACAATGGGGAGCATCCCCAGCAAACATTGACAATAGGATGAATCTTTCCTATCTATATGTGTTTTTTTCTGTTGTAATTTAAGTGATTGTAAAGTCAGTGTGTTTTTTTTTGTTTTTTAATTAAAATAACCAATATGTCATACCTACCTGCTCTGTGCAATGATATTGCACAAAGTTTCCCCCGATCCTTAACTTCTGGGGGGCCTTCACAGCGATCTCGGCTCCTCCTCTTCTGTGTCTGCCACCATAGCAAGCTGCTTTCTATGGGGGCAGATGTGTGTGCTTGCTTCTGAGCCGATGTGTGGGCTTGCTTCTGAGTCGGTGTGTGGGCATGCTTCTGAGCCGGTGTGTGGGCTTGCTTCTGAGTCAGTATTTGGGCTTGCTTCTGAGCCAGTGTGTGGGCTTGCTTCTGAGCCGGTATGTGGGTGGCTTGCTTCTGAGCCAGTGTGTGGACTTGCTTCTGAGCCAGTATGTGGGCTTGCTTCTGAGCCAGTGTGTGGGCTTGCTTCTGAGCCAGTGTGTGGGCTTCCTTCTGAGTCGGTGTGTAGGGGGCTTGCTTCTGAGCCAGTGTGTGGGCTTACTTCTGAGCCAGTGTGTGGGCTTGCTTCTGAGCCGGTGTGTGAGCGGCTTGCTTCTGAACCGGTGTGTGGGTTGCTTCTGAGCCAGTGCAGGGGCTTGCTTCTAAACCAGTGTGTGGGCTTGCCTCTGAGCCTGTGTGTGAGCAGCTTGTTTCTGAGCCGATGTGTGGGCTTGCCTCTGAGTCGGTGTGTAGGCTTGCTTCTAGGCCAGTGTGTGGGCTTGCTTCTGAGCCTGTGTGTGGGCAGCTTGCTTCTGAGCCGGTGTGTGGGCAGCTTGCTTCTGAGCCTGTGTGTGGGCTTCTTCTGAGCTGGTGTGTGGGCTTGCTTCTGAGCATGTGTGTGGGCTTGCTTCTGAGCCGGTGTGTGAGCTTGCTCCTGAGCCGATATGTGGGCTTGCTTCTGAGCCGGTGTGTGGGCTTGCTTCTGAGCCGGTGTGTGGGCTTGCTTCTGAGCCGGTGTGGGCTTGCTTCTGAGCCAGTGGGTGGGCGGCTTGCTTTGAGCAGGTGTGTGGGCTTGCTTCTAAGCCGGTGTGTGGATGTCATGTACCTGGTGGAGGAGTCTGGCTTATGCGGGGGGCAACCTCTCTTATGGCCCTGGTTCGAGAACCCCTGATAGTGCAGACAGGGAGCTCTGGAGCACAGAGGAGCACGAGGGCTGGACAAGTCTCTGATGTCTGATAGAAGTCCCCTGGAGCTTGTGCAGGCTGAAGGATAGTGGTGCAGGCCGTGAAGTACAGAAGGATCAGGCAAACGGGTAGTCGGGTACAAGCTGGGTCAACAACGTGCAGGCGGCTGAAGTACAAAGGGATCAGGCAGAAGAATAGTCGTAAACAAGCAAAAGTCAGGGCAGGCAGATAACAGCAAAGTCCAAAAGGGTAGCCGGGGTCACAGGTACAGGAAGTTTCTCCGGAATAAATGCTGGGGGGGTCACAGGAACAGGAACGATGTAGAATGGACAGCACTGGCTGCAGGGTCCTTTCTGTTTAAATGGCCGCTTTGGCACCATTGCCTGCGCGCACGCTCACGCGCATAGGCATGAGCACAGACGTGCGCAACGTGCACAGACGCGCACACACACTATGTGTGCCCGCGCATGGGCATGCCAGTGACCAAGGATGATTCCTAACATTGCCCCCCCCAAGGGGCAGCCTCCGGATGCCAGCCTCAGGGTGCCCAACCGGGCTCTCTTGGCCAGATTGTTCCTCCAAAAAGTCTTAATGAGTTCTTGGGCATGTAGGTTGCCACCTCAAACTCCTCCTCTCTATTCACCAGGACTGGCTCAGGTGGGGCAGTTTTCCATCCAGGACACAGATCCTTAGTAACTGGCTTTAGGAGGTGTACATGAAATACCGGATGGATCCGGAGTGATGGCGGTAGATTGAGCTCATAGGCCACATTGTTGATTTTCCTCTTCATGAGGACAGGTCCAATGTATCTCGGTCCTAGTTTTTGGATGGACAGGATAGCTTTAGGTTTGTGGTTGCCAACCAGACCCGGCTGGCAGGCTGAAAGTCCAGTTCTCCTCGTCTCCCCCTGTCAAATGTCCTTTTGTTGCACTCCTGGGTCTGGGCAAGGGTTTCCTGCAGCAATTTGTTGTTACTGTCCAGGAATTGGGTGATCTCCTGCGTGACAGGAATCATACTCTCAGATAGCAAGGTGGGCAGGAATGTAGGATGGTAGCCGAGATTTGCCCAAAACGGAGATTGCTTAGTAGCAGAATGGATGGAGTTGTTGTAGGCGAACTCGGCTAACGGCAGCAAAGAGACCCAGTCATCCTGGGAGTATGAGGAGCAGCAACAGAGGTATTGCTCGAGGGTCTGGTTGGTCCTCTCTGCTTGACTGTTGGACTGTGGGTGGTAAGCTGAGGAAAATGCTCCTTCTATTCCCAAGATAGAACACAGGGACCTCCAGACCCGGGATGTGAACTGCACCCCTCTATCGGACACAATGTTCTTTGGGATGCCATGTAGGCGGAGAACTTCCTTGATGAATACCTTGGCTGTTTCTGTAGCCGAAGGGGTGCCCTTCATTGGGATGAAGTGCGCCATATTTGGTCAATGACCACGAAGATTGTGGTGAAACCTGCAGACGGGGGTAATTCCACAAGAAAATTCATAGAGATTTGGGACCATGGACGCTCAGGAATGGGTAGCGGGTTTAGCAGGCCCCAAGCTTTGGTTCTCTCAGTTTTATTTTAAGCACGGATAGGGCAGGCACCTACGTAATTTCTGCAGTCTTCTTTCATGTGGGGCCACCAAAAGGTGCGAGAAAGCAGCTCCGCTGTCTTATGGCTGCCGAAGTGCCCAGCTAGTTGGTGGTCATGGCAAAGTTCCAAGGCAGTCAGACGGAGCTCCTCGGGAACAAAGATCTGAGTACCCGACCACCATAACCCGTCTTTCACAGACAGTCTGGAATCAGCGGGTACAGTGGAGCTGGCCAAAGTTTGCCTGATTCGGGTGAAGAAGTCCTCCTGGACCAGCAAGAAACTGTCGGCAGGTAAGATAGTATCAGGAGGCGATGCTTCCCCCATCTCATGAAACATCCTGGACAGCGCATCGGGTTTAATGTTTTTGGATCCAGGTCGGTAGGTTATGTGAAGCTGGAGCCGAGAAAAGAACAGGGCCCAGCGGGCCTGTCGAGGCTTAAGTCTTTTAGCAGTCCTTAAATATTCTAGGTTTTTGTGGTCTGTGAAGACTAGGACAGGATGGGCTGCTCCTTCCAGAAGGTACTGCCACTCTTCTAGGGCGGACCTAATAGCTAAAAGTTCTCTGTCCCCCACATCATAGTTCTTCTCGGGGGGAGTCAGCTTCTGCGAGAAGAAGGCAATAGGGTGCAATATAGCTTTGGTCCCCTGTCTTTGGGATAAGATTGCCCCAACTGCCGTCTCAGAGGCATCCACTTCCAAAATGTATGGTAACGTGGAGTCGGGGTGCTTCAGAACAGGAGCTGAAGTGAACAATTTTTTCAGGGTTTGGAAGGCTACTTGCGCTTCCGTGGTCCAGACCAAATGGGAGTTTTGTTTAGTCAGTTGGGTTATAGGAGAGATAACTGCGGAAAATCATCGGATAAATTTCCTATAAAAGTTAGCAAAGCCCACAAAGCACTGCACCGATTTGGCCAGTTGGCGTTGGCCAGTCAATAATCTCAGAGACCTTCTGGGGATCCATGGTAGTGCCTGTAGTAGAGATGGGGAATCCCAAGAAGGAGATGTCTGCACATTCAAATGCACATTTTTCTGCCTTCGCATACAGGCCATGTTGCCGAAGACGGCTAAGTACACATTTCACGTGCTTGCGATGTTCCACTAAGGAGGGGGAGAAAATGGGGATGTCATCTAGGTAGACCACTACGAATAAATCAAGATAGTCCCTGAAAACATCATTGACCAGGTGCTGGAATGCGGCCGGGGCGTTACAGAGCCCGAAAGGCATGACCAAATATTCAAAATGGCCAAACCGAGTCCGAAAGGCCTTTTTCCACTCATCTCCCTCCCGTATATGGATCAAATTGTAGGCCCCATGGAGATCCAATTTGGTGAATACCACTGCGGTGCCGAGGCATTGGAACAACTCAGGGACTAGAGGCAAAGGATACCGGTTCTTGACTGTGATTTTGTTGACGTCCCGGTTATCAATACATGGCCAGAGGGTATGGTCTTTCTTCCCGACGAAAAAGATCCAGGCTCCTGCAGGGAATGTAGAGGGCTGAATGAAGCCCTTTTGCAGGTTTTCCTCAAGGTAGGCTTTGAGAGCCACAAGCTGCACTTCTGAAAGAGGAAATATCCTACCGAAAGGGACCTCGGCACCATGCAACAGATCTATCGGGCAATCGTATGGCCGATGTGGAGGTAGGGTGTCTGCCCCTCCTTACTAAATACATCCAGGAAGTCGTGGTATACTTCAGGGACAGCAAGACGGGTTTCCTGGTACGGATCAGGATTGAGGCAGAGCATGGCTGGTGATGCCCCGTGGGGGGGCCGGAGGCAGTGAGCCATACAATACAGGGACAGGAACTGAACTTCTCCGGTGTTCCAGTTAATGTGGGGGCTGTGGATTCAGAGCCAAGGGAGGCCCAGGATGACTGGAAACAATGGAGACGCAATAGCGTCCAGCAGCAGGAATTCCCTATGGCCTTCGGCCATCCAGGCAGGAAGAGGAAAGGTCTCATGGGTCACGGTGCCAGACTTGAGGTTTAACCCATCAGCCAATCGTATGACCATCTGATGTTCCTTGGGCCGAAGAGGTATCCGGTGCCGGGTGGCAAAGGACAGATCTATAAAACTACTACAAGCCCCCGAGTCCAGTATGGCTGGAACTTGAATATTCCCGTTGGAAAGCTGCAGAGAGAAAGAGAGAATAAGGTGAGACTTCAGGCTTGGCAGGGTTAGCACTTCCCCTAGAGCTGGGGTTGAACACGTACTGGCCTTAGGAGGGCAGTTCCTTACTAGATGCCCTGAGCCCCCACAGTATAGCCACAGGTTGTGAGCCATGCGTCTCTGTCTTTCCTCAACAGAGAGAGATGGCCGGAGGAGCCCAATTTGCATTGGTTCAGGGTGGACCTGTGGAGAGGACGAGTAGGTTGTAGCGGCCGGGCTTAGTCCCAGATAACTGGGCACTCAGGGGAGCATCCAGGTGGGGCGCAGGGACCCCGTGGCCCTCTCTGCCAAGTTGATTAAGGCATCCAGGCTATGAGGTACCCTGACACGTGCCAGCTCATTCTTGAGCACTTCAGAAAGTCCCAGCCTGAAATGGTAGCAGAGAGCGGCATCATTCCAGGCTGTGTCAGCGCTCCAGCACCTGAACTCTGACACATATTCCTCAGCTGGGCGGCGACCTTGTTGGAGCGCATGGAGTGCCGCTTCTGCCGTGGCGGCCTGATGGGAGTCCTCGTATACTTGGGCCATGGCGTGGAAGAACCGTTCAAAGAGTGGTGGTCTCAGGGGCTTTCTGCTCCAACAGGTGGTGAGCCCAGGCCTGGGGCTCATCCGAAAAAGAGAGATCACCAGGCCCACTTTGGTGGCTTCCAATGAGAATGTGCGGGGCTGGAGAGCGAAGTACAACTCGCACGAGTTGCGGAAGGCCCAAAACTTCCTACGGTCTCCTGCAAACCGCTTGGGCATGGGCACCATAGGCTCTGTAGGCAGAGTCACTATGGTGCGAGCTGGCATTTGGCCAGTACTGGTAGGGCTTGGAGATGCCAGGTCCCAGACTTGATTCTCCAAGCGGGTACGTCCCTCTTGTAAGTTGTTCACGGCTTGGGTTAAGCCAGCGAGATGAGCACATAGTTCCTCCATGGGAGAGGGCCCCGGCACAGACTCAGACATGGCTGTCCATTGCTGTCACGTACCTGGTGGATGAGTCTGGCGAGGGGCAATCTCTCTTACGGCCCTAGTTTGAGAACCCCTGATAGTGCAGACAGGGAGCTCTGGAGCACAGGGGAGCACGTGGGCTGGACAAGTCTCTGATAGAAGTCCGCTGGAGCTCGTGCAGGCTGAAGGATAGTGGTGCAGGCCAGGTCGGTAACTGGCTGTGAAGTACAGAAGGATCAGGCAAACGGGTAGTCGGGTACAAGCTGGGTCGGCAACGTGCAGGCGGATGAAGTACAAAGGGATCAGGCAGAAGAGTAGTCATAAACAAGCAAAGGTCAGGGCAGGCAGATAACAGCAAAGTCCAAAGGGGTAGCCGGGGTCACAGGTACAGGAAATCTCTCCGGAATTATCGCTGGGGGAGTCACAGGAATAGGAACGCTGTAGAACGGACAGCACTGGTTGCAGGGTGCTGTCTGCTTAAATGGCCGCTTTGGCGCCATTGCCCGGACACACGCCCGTGCATGGGCATTCCAGTGACCAAGGATGATTCCTAACAGTGGACTTGCTTCTGAGCCGGTTTGTGGGCGGCTTGCTTCTGAACCAGTGTGTGGGCTTGCTTCTGAGCCTGTGTGTGGGCAGCTTCCTTCTGAGCCGGTGTGTGGGCTTGCTTCTGAGCCAGCCTGTGGGCTTGCTTCTGAGCCAGTGTGGGCATGCTTCTGAGCCAGTGTGTGGGCTTGCTTCTGAGCCTATGTGTGGGTGGCTTGCTTCTGAGCCTGTGTGTGGGTGGCTTGCTTCTGAGCCTGTATGTGGGTGGGTTGCTTCTGAGCCGGTGTGTAGGCTTGCTTCTGAGCCAGTGTGTGGACATGCTTCTGAGCCAGTGTGGGCTTGCTTCTATGCCATTTTGTGGGTTTGCTTATGAGCCTGTGTGTGGGCTGCTTGCTTCTGAGCTGGTGTGTGGGCTTGCTTCTGAGCCGGTGTGTAAGCTTGCTTCAGAGCCAGTGTGTGGGCTTGCTTCTGAGCCAGTGTGTGGGCTTGCTTCTGAGCCGGTGTGTGGGCTTTCTTCTGAGCCGGTGTGTGGGCTTTCTTCTGAGTAGGTGTGTGGGCTTGCTTTTGATCTGGTGTGTGAGCTTGCTTCTGAGCCGGGGTGTGAGCTTGCTTCTGAGCAGGTGTGTGGGCTTGTTTCTGATCCGGTGTGGGAGCTTGCTACTGAGCCAGTATGTGGGCTTGCTTCTGAGCCGGTGTGTGGGCTTGCTGCTGAGCCGATGTGTGCGCGGCTTGCTTCTGAGCCGGTGTGTGGGTTTGTTTATGAGCTGGTGTGTGGGCTTGCTTCTGAGCTTGTTAAGTTTTAACTTAATGATTATTATAAACAAACTTTATTATGTTTCTTGATGATTTGTAACTTATACATATGTTTCCTTTGTCCATAGAATACAGTCCCTGACAAAAGTCTTGTCACTTATCTATTTTGTAGAAACATCTGCTATTAACCTGACTTTTAATTAATCAATTGGTGTTAGAAATAGCTCATATGAAAAGCTAAAACCCTCCCAAATTATGTTTTTTTTTTTAACCAGAAAGGGTTTTGTTGAGGGTAAAATATAGATAGTTACATTACATCAGGTATGCAAACCAATTCCACAAATCTTACACAGTCATAGTATAGGCAAATGCATCGTACAGACCACTGATGAATATATATAACTTTTTTTTGCAGCCAACGCCACTCCATATCTTATGTTACATCAGCAGTCTATCTAAGACCAAGTCCATGGGGCTAAGTCCCGCAGTGTTCAACCTCGGATCCCAGAGCTTATCAAACTTGCTAGAACTCTGTGTTGGATATAACCTTCTCCAGTCGAATAGTATCTCCCATTTGGGATATCCACTCCCTTACCATGGGGGGGTCCCCCCTTTTCCAGTGTAGCAATATAAGCCTGCGGGCCTGAAAGAGTGCTCTAATAATAGCCTGCTTGGGGATTTCCTCAATAGGAAGGTGGTCTACAATACTAAGGATACAGGTTTTTGCCAAATGATGTTTAATGCACTGAAATAAATTAGTTTCACTGAAAAAAGATTTATCATTTAATCAAGACAGAAAGGTCAAATTTTGGCAAGACAAAAGTTTTGTCGCCTATATTTAAACTGGAAAGACAGAACTAATTTACTATTTAGAAAAAAGTCACTTTGATTAAATAAAGTCACGTAATTTGTAGTAAACCGTTTTTGGACATAGGAATCATAACATCTGGTGGAAGGATAACTCCTTTAGGGGTTCGTCCGATAATAATCTCGTGAGAAAGTCCGGGCGTCCGAATATAACGATGTGACCTTTTCCCCCCTGGGGGGGTACCATTCCC